>PVKB01000414.1:600000-770302 GCA_004027205.1 Ctenodactylus gundi | reverse complement strand
TGCTGCTATGAACATGGGTATACATGTGTCTCTTTTATGTGTTATTTCTAACTCCTTTGAGAAAATTCCCAGAAGAGACATTGCTGGATTGAATGGAATATTTATTTCCAGTCTTTTGACTGATTTACATACTGCTTTCCATAGTGGTTGTACGAATTTACATTCCCACCAGCAGTGCAGGAGGGTTCCTTTTTCCCCACAGCCTTGCCAGCACTAATTGATGTTTGTGTTCTTGATATAGGTCAATGTCTCGAGAGTCAGATGGCATCCTAGAGATGTTTTGATTTGCATTTCTTTTATGGCTAAGGATGTTGAACATCTTTTCACGTATTAATTGGCCATTTAAACTTCTATATCTGAGAACTGCCCATTCATTTCTTTTGTCCATTTTTCAATAGGGTCATTGATTTTGAGGGGCCACCTTTTATTCAGTTCCCTGTATATTCTAGTTAGGAGCCTCCTATCTGAGGTGTTGGTGGTTGTTGTGGTTAAGATCTGGAGTGTCCCCCAAAAGTCTCATGTATTTTAATGGAACCATGTGATGTTGGTGGATTGGGATCTGGTGTTGAGGGGTGGATTGCAGTTAAGTTAGGATTAACGGTGTGTAGTGGCCACACCTGGATGCAGGAGGGAGTGGTTACTGGGCGGAGACCTGAAAGGATATATAAGCTGCACCTGCCTTCCTGGAGGCGGGGATTAGTCTCAACTTGCCTCAGTTTGGCTTCGTGTTTGTCCGGGGAAGCTGCCTCCACCTCTCTGCCGTGTACTTCGATTGTTGCGCGCCACCGCTGAATGGACTGTGACCTTCGAGACTGTGAGTTAAAATAAACCTTTCTTTTCCTAAGTTTGTGGGTGCCGGGTGTTGAGTCACAGCAACAAAAAAGTAACTAAAACAGTGGTGAATAGTTTTTCCCAGTCTGTTGGTTCTCTTTTTACACTATTATAATTTCCTTTGCTGTGAAGAGACTTTTTTATTTTGACATAATCCCGTTTTTTAAATAATGGGTGTTATTTTCTTTTGCTTTGGTGTCTTATTGAGAAAGTCTTTGCCTACACCCATGTCTTTTAGATATTTGCCTAATTTGCCTTCCAGAAGGTTCAGTGTTTCAGTTTTAATATCTAGGTCTTTGTTCCACTTTGATTTGATTTTGGTGCATGGTGACAGGTGTTTAGGTTCATTCTTCTGCATGTGGATGTCCAGTTTTTCCAGCACCATTTGTTGAAGATGCTGTCCTTTTCCCAGCATATGTTTTTGGCTCCTTTATTGAATATTAGGTAGCTGATGGTATCTGAGTTTGTCTCTGCATTTTCAATTCTGTTCCACTGGTATGTCTGTTTTTGTGCCAGTATCATATTGTTTGTACAACTATTGTTTTGTAGTATAAGTTGATGTCTGGAATTGTAATGCCTCCTGATTTAGTCTTGTTACTCAAGACTGCCTTGGCTATTCTAGGTCTTTGGTTCTATATGAATTTAAGGATTATTTTTTCAAGTTCTGTGAAAAAATTGTTGGTATTTAGATAGGAAT
This sequence comes from Ctenodactylus gundi, assembly GCA_004027205.1. Lineage (NCBI taxonomy): Eukaryota > Metazoa > Chordata > Mammalia > Rodentia > Ctenodactylidae > Ctenodactylus > Ctenodactylus gundi. The sequence continues at coordinate 768,774 of PVKB01000414.1, read as the reverse complement.
TGCATTGAATCTGTATATCAGTCTTGGCATGTAGTCATTTTGACTATATTGATTCTGCCCATCCAAGAACAGGAGATATTTTCCATTTTCTGATGTCATCTGCATCTTCTTTCTTTAGTGTAATATAGTGTTCTTTATATAGTCCTTCAATTCCGTGGTTAGGTATACTCCTAGGTATTTAATTTTTTGCTGGGCTATTGAGAATTGGACTGTTCTTAAAAGCTCTTTTTCAGTAAGTTCATTGTTGGTGTAGAAATATTTGCATTTTATGAAGTCACTGTGAGCAATAAATTAATAAATGCTGACTCATTGCTCCTATGGGAAATACAGTGTTAGGTTTCTGAGTCTCCGGCCATGTTTTATCACCTTATTGATACATTGCCTTATTTTTTATTCTCTCTCTCTCTCTCTCTCTCTCTCTCTCTCTCTCTCTCTCTCTCTGTGTGTGTGTGTGTGTGTGTGTGTGTGTATGTACTTACGTTTAAAAACACCTTATATGAAATACAGTTGATTCCTCAATATTCATCTAATAGCCAGTGGCACTTTATTTTAAGCCTCAACAAAGCTTATTTAATGTGTACATCTAACATATTTTCTCTGAAAGGCATATTGTGCCCTTCCTGTATTAAGAATTCTAGATATTACTTTAGCACTATATTTCAGGGACCATTTTAAACCTCAAAACCACTTAAAAAAGCACAAACATGTAGAGAATGTGTCACAAAATAGACTGAACTGGACACTTGTTTGCGCTATGAAAGCTGAAACATGAAGATAATTGACTTATTGAAGTCAAAACATCAACCGGGAACACGTATGTCAGATGGTTCTTTATTTTGTTACCATTCTACACAAGTCTGAAAATGATTGAATAGATACCGGGAATAGTGATTTTAGGATTAAAAATAAGTTTAGCGAGCAAGTAAATTCACACATATGTAATCTATGAAAATCTATATTCAGTTATATGATTTAGTTTGTCATTTATTCTTATTATTTGTATGTATTTCCTCAATACAAGAGAACAACTCTTTTTCTACATCTTATAAAATATTTTGTAATGAAGTAAGAAAACTTTGTAAATAAAGAGGACAAGGCTTCTGCTCAACCTGAAGGTTGAAACATTAACACCTACAGAACAGAGAACTTACCTTAAGTCTTCCTTGGAAATCCTTTCAACATTTGTCATTTATGTTTATCATTTGAAGTATTGGGAAATATAAAATTACAATGACAGGATCTAAATTTAAGTAGACTCTTAACATCTTATAGTAGTTTTTAAAATTCAATAACTAATTTTTTATTCACTTCTTTGCAAAAACACAGAGCAAAAACAACTTGGGAAGTAAAAAGCAAGGTACTACCTGGCAAGGACACTGTTTGTTGAGCAAATTCACAATGGCCTGAAGTGAAAGGCTGTATAACCAGATAGAAACTAAGATTTATTGAGCACGTATTATGTAACAGGCATTTTTACAGGGTAGATCTGTACTTTGACTACTTTAAATCTCACGCAGTTTTCTAAAGTAAGTATTGTGGTTATTTATCCACAGTTGATAATTTATGTAAATGAGATATAGGGAGATTAAGTAATAAAGTAATAGAGATTGTGGATTAGTCAGGCAATAGAAGCTGGCTCGTGTAACATCAGAGTTTATGGTAATGGGGACTTAGTTGTTAGTCATACAATTCTTGTAGTAACTGATCTGGTCAGATAATCTTTGCACGGTCTTTCAGGGATCAGAGTCCCTCCACCTAATGGTGCCAGCATGTCCTTGAGTTTATGTGTCCTCTGCAGTGTTCTTGTCATCCAGTCAACAGCCAGTAGGGGCAAAGAGATCATGTGGAAAGTTTTTATAGGATAGTCTTGAAGTGGCAAAAACATTTTTATCTTTGTTTCATTAATGAGAGCACATTAGTTGCACCTACCTGTGAGGAATTATTGGAAAAGTTTTCCAATGTTGTGCATAGAGAGAAAGAGAAATAGGCTTTATTGACCACACAGCAGGGTTCAGGCAGTCTGAGCCGGAGGCGGTGCTTTCGTCATTACTCTGCGCGGAAGTGAGTGTGTCTTGGATGACACACTTATAGTTTCATGATGCAACAGTGATGTTATGGAAGATCGATCCCCAAAAGAAAAACCGTATCATAAAATGATCATAGAATGATCTTCTGCCATCTGGAGGAATAACAGTGGGTGAATGGAAGGTGACTGTGTTATTAGTTTTCTACTATTGCTGTAACAAATAACCACAAGCTGACTGGCTTAAAACAACACTAATTTGTATCATCGAGTTCTGAAAATTAGAAGTTCAAAGTTAGTGTTAGTGGATGCAAGTCAAAGTATTGACTGCTCTGGGTGTTTTTATAGGCTCAATCCTGAGCCTTTTTGTCAGCTTGTAGAGGCCGCCCCTGTTGTTAGCTCGTAACCCTGTCCTAGAGTCACTCCAAATTCCTTCATGCACTGTCATGTTTCCCAGTTTGGGTCTGTGGTCCTCCAGCTCGGCTTGTGACTATAACATTGGTTTCTCTCAATTAATCCAGGAAAACTTCCCATCCCAAGATTCTTAGCTACGTCTGCGTAGTCTCCTCTGCCATCACGGTGGTGCGCACACAGTGCGGTAGCATGACCCATTATGGGCATCTTTGCAGACTGTACTTCGCCACTACAGCCATGTGGACAGACTCACAGGAGTAACATCTATATTGACAGACCCACAATTTCCAAAGAATGAAATATTAAAGTAATCAAATAGACATTTTTGTGGAGTTATGGTTTGTATTACCTATTATACAGATGCAGGAAGTTACTTGACTTTATTGCTTCTTTCATAGATTATATCTGGTTGAATTTGGGCTTATCGTTTTGTAGACCTCTCTGTTTGTTTCACTGTAAATTATTGTTTTTTGCATAGATTCATATCAAGGTAAGTTTACATTTCCTCAGAACTCAGAATAATGATAAAGAGAAGTAACTCATCAGGACCTAAGAAAAATTTTTTTTGGTGTTAGATATCAGAATTGAATTTTAACATTTAAAACTGGTAAGTTATGAAATCATTGTGCAACCCATGCTTAACTTATGATTATACATTAGCCATTATGTGAGCTAACACAGTTTATTTACTCAATCCTGCAAATTACTTAAGGTAATCAATGAAAAGAAAAAAAGTATAAGAAAGGTAAAGTGAATTATTCAAGGTTAGTAATAATTTGGAATGTGAGTTTAAGGCTCTTTACTTTCTCTGAGTGTCCATTGTGCTGCTGTTCCTCAATCACCTATTAAGGTGGTCTAGCCACCTCCAGTGTCTGCATAACTGAGAAAGATATATATATGCATTTGCTCTCTAGATGAAATGATGCAGGTATCTATACAGCATAACAAATAACTCTGAAATCTTAGTGGCTTGAATCTACATACATTTATGATTTCACAGTTTCTGCAGTTCAGGAATCTAGATGTCGCTTAGCTTGAACTTTTAAAAAATTATTATTAAAGTGTAGGCTGGAACTTGGTCTCATCTCCTGAGTCAGTTCATGTATTGGTAGAATTCAGTTCCTGGAGAACTGTTAGTCTGAGAACCTCAGTTTCACACTTAGTGTTGGCTGGAGTTCACCCTCAGTGAGTTCTAGCACCACACTGTCCTACCATAGGGCAGCTCACAACGTGACTGTCTGCTTTATCAGAACAAGAAGAGGAAAAGAGTCAGAGAGAGAGAGAGAGAGAGAGAGAGAGAAAGAGAGAGAGAGAGAGAGAGAGAGAGAGAGAGAGAGAGAGAGAGAAAATACAAGCAAGATGGTCTTTGACAGCCTGATTTCAGAAAATCTATCTTAGTATCTTCATCTTGTTTTATTTTTTGGAAGTAAGTTACCATGGCCAGCCCACAAGAGTGAGGGGATTGCACAGGCAGTCAGGATCATTGGAGGCCATTTATGAAAGTATTTTCCCCCAGTTCCCTTTTCTTTTTCATACTGCCATACATTTTTTAATGAGCAAGTGTATTGTACTAGGAGCTTTGTTATGGGCTTCTAGGCAAATTAAAGTAAATCTTAATTATCAGAATTATTCAAGGAAGCTCTCATGAATACACATTCTTAGTTTCACCTTTAGGTAGTTTGATGTAATAAATGAATATAATGTCTGTGAATTGGTATTTTATAAGGATCTTTGATAATTCTGATAACACATCAGACTGGGATCCATTTCTTTAGGGTTCTCTCCTCAGGCGTGCATAACCTCATGGGGAAGATTAAACCAACACCAAACAATGGGTAAACTGATGACTTCTGGTGAGTTATACAACCACCATGTTGGGGCATGCACAGGATGGCTAAAATGTAAAGAACATTTAACGGATGGGAGAACAAGGTTAGAAACTATTTCCCAAGGTTCTTGAGCAAGTGAAGCCGAGGAGTAGGGTTGACAAAAAATAAGAGAAGACAAGAGGTCTCAGGTGAAAGAAATAGCTTAAAAAATTGTAGAGTCTTGAAACACGGAGATAAGGAATCACAGATAGTTTGATACTTTCTTGGACGTACTCAATGGAATGTGTATGTATATCAAATAAAAGTCAAGTTAACTTACTGTCTTACTCAGTTTGGGCTGTTATAATACAAAAATCTTGGTGCCTTAAACAATAAATACTTCTTCTGGTTATCGAGGCTGAGAGTCTGAGATCAGGGTGTCAGCGTGGTAAGGACTCTCCTCTGAGTTACAGACTTCAGGTTTCTCAGCAAGACAACTTTTCTGGTTCACTTTACAAAGCATCAACCTTATTCGTCAGTGTTCCACTCTCATGACCTGTCTTCCAAGTGCCCTGTGTCCTATGCCCCGTCATGGTGGTGGTTACAGTTTCAACACATGAATTTTTATGGAGACACTAACATCCAATTTATGAAATTTAGGTTTGGATCTGCATTGGGAGATCAGAGTGGCAGATCAAAGGGTTTAGGATAGTGGTGAAGGGGCATCTGACAGGACACATCTGGTAAGCTGGGTAATGGAAGCAGGAAAGAAGGTGAAAGTTGGACAGGAAATGTGGCCTGGGGAGCCCACAAGGTTCCAGAGTTCGCATTGGGAGATGGGGAATAAGACAGCTGAGATATTGAGGGGGACTAAGCTCCTCAGGATGAAGCCCCTTCTGGGATGGTTCGGAGAGGATGTGAAATGTAAACTGACTTTGAAGAATGAATCTGCCTACAGTGTAGACTGAGAAAGAATTAGGGAATAGAAGTTAGCAAGAGCTGGCCTGACTAGCGAAGGGAGGCTGAGGCAGGAGGATTGCAAATTCACGCCTGGTCTAGACAACTTAGTGACTTGGTGAGACCCTAATTCCAAAATTAATAACAAAAATTGGGGGTGTAGCCCAATATGAAGGTCCTTGACTCAATACCCAGTACTACAAAAAAAGAAAGAACAAGTTGATGTCTGTTTTAACCAAGAATGTGAGACTTCAAAAGGTGCCAACTATTAAAAATCATTTTTTCTTTAGTGCAAGAAAGATCTTCCAGTAGGTAACATACAATTTGAAGGTGTTTTTTTTCTCCTAGAAACATAGACCCAATGCAATCTATAACTTAAGTAATGTTAAGTTTCATAATGTAGACTGAGTCAATGACCATACTAATGGAAACTCTGCATTTTGTTGATAATAAAAAGACTTCTGATTTCTCCTGGAGGAGTGTGTGGGATTACTAGTGGGCAGAAGGTGGCCATGTGGAATAACTCCAGCTCTGCTGGCCTGAACCCTGGGAAGAGGCAGCCCTTATTTCCACTGAAGCTCTGTCCAGGACTGGTGAGGATGCCGGGATGGTGGCAGGCTTTCTCCAGTGAGTAATGCAGCATAAACGATTTACTTACTTACTTACTTATTTATTTATTTACAGACAGAGTCTTGCTCTGTGGCCCAGGCTGGTCTTAAACTTACTATGTAACCCAGGCTGGCCTTGGACTCTGGCAATCCTCCTGTCTTAGCCTCCTGAGGCATAAATGATTTTTGAAAGTAATTATTCCTGAAATATGTGGGAGCTATCTATCTTTAGTCACTTCAACTCACACAGGCATAACTTCACGTGGGAGGAGTTTTTATTCTTTAATTCATCATAATTAAAGGCACATTATAAAAGAAAGGAAAAAGTTGAATGAGAGATCGATGACAAATTTCTCCTCAGAATGTCGAGGATGTGAGAAATAATGTTGCTGTTTATAGTGTCTTTGGAGGTTTGGTTCTACTGTAAAGCTTCTGGTTATTATTGTCTCAAGTTACTGAGTGTATTTTAAATCAGTAATGACGTGCTGTGATTATACGCTGTATAAGCCTAAAATAAGATGGGGTTCTCAAACCAAGGTTATTTCAGTCTTGCCTCTCGGATCCTGTTACAAGGGGGTTTGAAGCAGCTCACAGTAAATTTTCTACATTTCCCCTTCTTGAAACTGTGATTTCTGACGTGGATAGCACAGCAGAACTGAATGGAGCTTGTGGTGCATGAGGACCTTCAAAGGAGTTTTCCAAATGATTCACGAATTGATAACTGATAGACTTGATCTGCTGGGACATTTGTTTATTCTCTTGTATAGTCTGCTTCCTCTTATCAACAAATCCTTTTGGATAACAGAGGATCTAAGAGAAGACCTTATGGTATTGCCTCAGAAGCTGGAACTCAGAGCACTTACGCTTTGCTCTCAAGATTTATGGGGAACTGCTGATTGTAATTAACCAAAGACACTCGGAAGTCTAATTTTAAATAAAGAGTGAAGAATTCTCTGGGTAGTTATTTATCTATGACTGTGGTTGTGAGGAAATTTCAAACCAATAAATCTAAAGTAACATCTTACAGAACAAGGAATCCTAGTGCTTAAAAAAAACGTAGAACGGTGGCTTGATAATACTTTACTGTTGCTTAAGAACAAATACTGGACCTTTTGATTTACATAAGAAGATCGAAAATACATCTTCTCTTAAAATGTATCTAGCATCATGGACCGAAGTTGTGATAACGAGGGAGCAGAGGCCGATATCCTATTTTTTAAAAGTAAAATCATCTTAAATGAGGATTCTGTGAAGCCTTAGATACATAGTAGAGAAAATCCAGACAGTGCAGTAAAAGTAGCTTAGACCTTCCCCATGGGTGAAACCACACAAAGATAACTGTTTATTCCAATGAGTAATAGTCACTCCTTTCAGGCTTCTTCTGACTTGTCATTGTATCTTACAATGCGGGACCTTGTCTTTTATCTTATCCATCCGTCAGCTCTCATTGTCTTTCCTCCTGGCTTTACTTAGACACTTCGGTGAAGGAGATCATATTCAAAGATCTGAGAGATTCAGGGCAATGGGTAGAGAACCTGTAGAAAAGTTGTGAATGGTTGCTTATAAACATGGTCTGTTTGGATGGCATGAAAGAGTCACAGATTTTTAAAATAGTTTACACAAATGATTTTGGTACACATTCATCATTTTCCTGTGATATATTTTCTTCTCCACCAAACCCATTGTTCATATCTCTATCTTTCTTCTGTAATTAACATAAATTATGTATTTCCTACTGTGGTTTTAATCATATAAAATTGTAGAGATTGTATTGGATGTGTCTAATAATTGGGTTAGGGATGTGACTAGTAATGGTCATTGGGTTAGAGGTGTGTCTAGCAATGGTCTTAGGTAAGGGGTGTATCTAGCAATGGTCTTTGGGTTTGGGATGTATCTAGTAATGTTCATTGGGTTAGAGGTGTGTCTAGTAATGGATGGACCCAGGATGTGTTTAATAATGGTCATCACATAGAGCTGTTGGAAACTGGACAGACCAAGAAAATGCCAGCAGTTTTTTCTCCATGGTCACTAATACTGATGCTGCAGTCGTACTCTGCATCCCCCCCCCCCGCCCCCCACCCCCCAACTGTGGACATTATGGCTGTGTGGTAGTCAGTGTTGACCTTTTCCCAGAAGTGACCACAAAGTAGGGAACCTTGAGTATAGTTTGAAGTGTTGGTGTTAAAGTCAGGATATTCAAATGGCTAAGGCTTTGGGATTGCAGTGGGGCCTCTATCAGAAGATCTCAATTTGTTTCCTGAAAATACGTTTTCATTTCAAAATAAAGGAGAATTTTTATTTACCTCTAAAATGTCACAAAGTACATTAGAAGTTTCCCAACTCAGTTGGCATGGTACTTTACTGTGCTGTAGTACCTATGAGCATCCCCTAGTTTCCCATAATTAGGAAATGGTAATTGTATGAGTCCAAGAAATAATTTTTTCTCTTTTATCTACTTCACTCTTGACTTATTGACCATAAGAACCTTTATGTACATTTCTGATTCTGAGTTATCATTCCTATTCATTAAATGCTTTAGCAAATGAAAAAGAGCCATAGAAAATTTTCCTTTTAAAAAAATTGGTGTATCTTTGTGATCATAATATTACATCATTTTGGTTATGGATATATCTTTCTACATATTTCATGCTTTGAGTTTTTTCATCCCCTTCCCTCCCTCTCTTCTTTTCCCAACCTCTTTTTCAATCTGCCTGTTTCCTGCTGTCTCTCCTATTCTTTATTATTTAATTTATTTATAGTTGGGAGTTTCTCATGTAAGGGAAATGAATATGGCAATTAGCTTTCTGTGTCTAACTTATTTCATTTAGCAGTATGGGTTCAGTTTCTTAAAAATCTAGAAGGTGGAGGAATGAAGGGACCCAGCCTACATATATTGTTATCTGATATTTTACCAAGAAACATTTTCATTTCTGGATACAATGAAGAGCACGGTAAGCTGGGCCTGGTGGCACAGGCCTGTAGAGTGAGCACTCTGGGAGGCAGAGGCAGGAGAACTGCAAGTTTAAGCCTAGGCTGAGCAATTTATGACTCAATCAGACCTTGTCTCCAAATCAAGAGTGAAAAACAAACTTGGAATGTAGCCTAGCACGAGGCCCTAGGTTCTATTCTCTGCACCCCTCAACCCCAAACTATGTTATATTATTAGGAAGAAGCGAAAAATATTAAGATAATTGAATAAAAATGTCAAAAATCAGAGTTTACAGAATAGATGATTTTTGTTTAGGGCTTCTTAGCTTTTGAGTGTCCATTCATTTTTTCATGAATATTTATTGCTTACTTACCATGTCCTCGATGTTATTTGATATTCTAGAATGTGTAGAAGTTAAGAATGCTATGCATACATGGCTATGGCTAATATTTTGGATGGTACCTTAATAAACATTTGAAATATTTGCCATAGCCTAGACCTCTGACTATGTTTTGGGTGTTCTAATTTTTTATTTTTGACCGCAAGACAACATTTCAGGTTGGGCATTAAAATGCTATCTTGTATGGAGAAACACTTAAAGATGTTGTTATTTCAACCAAGCAGTTTCAGTGTACTGCTTGACTTGGTTTTTGTCAGTCGATTTCTTAAAGTTAATGTCTCTACCAGACTGAAATAAGAGGTCATCCTGTAGAAGCCTGGCCAGTTTAAGCTCAAAATAATTCCAAAATGGAATATGACATATTTAATCAAGGTGAATACATTGGGGTCACTTGAAAAAAATATTTTTAAAGGTGGCTTTGCCAACCAGATGCTATCTTGAAGAAATGTTCTGCACAAAGTAAACATGGAGTTGGCTTCAAGCTTCTCTTATAAGAGAAAACACGCAATATTTAACTTCCTGAGCCTGGCTTATTTTGCTTAACACAATAGATTCCAGTTAGGTTTATTTATTTATTTATTTCTGCAGATGACAAGATTTCTATGGAAATCATTGTGAATTTCTCAACAAATAAAAACAAAAATACCATGTGATCGGGGGAGAACCTGAGAGAAAGGCAGCAGCTGCCCAGGGAGGCGAGTTCCGGAAAGCGGTGTGCAGTTCCGGTAAGGCGACATCTGTGCTCGAGTGGGCTTTTCAGGAACGCGAAGGTGTTTGAGTCATTCTTGCTCCTCCTGTAAGTAGCCCCTCAGCCATGATCCTGTAAGTTACTTTTCACTCATACTTCTGTAAGTAATCCCAGTAAGTTTGTTGATCCACCAAAATTGGACTTTGGTGTAGCTGCTGTTCTAGTAGTTTGACCGTACCTTATCTGGGGTGAATAGATGTTTGTTCACATGTTCTCAAGAAAAGTTTTATGTAGCATATGGCAAACAGAAAGTACCATTTGAAAAAACAGGAACAATATTTGATCCAAATACCATTTGGTGAGCGATTACTTACTGGCTATTCTCTTGGGTTCTTCTCAGTTTTTCCTGGCTGTATCCCTGAAAAAATTAGTCATCATATTGCACACATATCACAAGAAAGTTATTCTTGTTATTATTGATGCTCTGGGATACCCTAGGAGGTGTGATTGTCTGACCAAGGCATGGTGGGTAATGAGAAAACATCCCTGTGAGCTAGTTTTGTGGTAGACGCACTGGTCTCCTTGCCAACACTGCAGTTAAATCACAGAGAAGGAAGAAGTGAATGAAGATTTCTTGAGATATAGAGAGTACAGATAACTCTTTGAAGGAGATTTGGAATAATTTGCCCAGAGATTTCTTTAATGACATATTGACCATTCAAAAGAAAATAATTCAATCTCTATATGTCTTTGTAGTTTCCATGGTTTCTTAGGCTATTAAATTCTAGTTTCATTCAATTGTGATCTAATAGGATGCAGTATTTTAATTCTTTTGTGTTTATTGAGACTTGCTTTATGGCTAATATAGTTTATTTCTGAGAAAGTTCTGTGGGTTGTTGAAAAATGTGCATCTACTACTGTTGGATGAAATATTATGTAGGTATCTATTAAATTCCTCTTTTTTATGCTGTAGCTAACCTTTGATGTTTCTTTGTTGATTTTTCTCTGGTTGATCTGTCTTTTTTGTGACAATAGAGTATTTAATTCTCACTTAACTATGATTGTATTGATGTCTATTATTTTATGTTAAGTAGTACTTATTTTATAAAACTGGTTATGCTGACATTATGTACATGTCTTTGCAATTTTTAGGTCTTCCTGATGAATTGTTGTTTTTACTAATATGTAATGGCCTTTGTTGTCACTTATGACAAATTTTAGGTGTCAGATACAAGTATGCAGCTATTCCTTCTTGATTTCAGACTCTATCTGCCTGGGGTTTTATTTTCCATCCTTTCATTTTTAGTTTGTGTATGTCTTTGATGATGAATTATGTTTCTTTCAGGAAGCATACAAATGGATCTTGTTTTTGGTTCAATAGTTTGTGTCTTTTGATTGAGGAGTTAAAACTATTTACATTGAGTGTTATTATTGAAAACTATGAGTGTGTATTAATTCCTGTTATCATATTGTTTTTGCAGTGACTGATTCTGTTTCTTGTTTAAATACTCTCCTAGTGAGATTTATTCTTTTCTCGGCCTTGAGAATGTTGTTTTCATCATCCCTGTCTTAGTTACTTATTTGTTGCTGGTACAGAATATCCGATATCTAAACTTAAGGGAGGAAACATTTATATTAGCTAGCAGTTTCAGAAGGTCTCATACAGTCTTCTCAAGGGCAGCTGGCCACTATGGAAGCACACGGCAGAGGCTGGAGAACTGCTTACCCCATCACAACAAGCCAAATGAGGCAGAATCCCAGTATTCTAAGTGTCAGGCAAGCCTAGAGATTTCCCAGGGAAAAGCTGTAACAACAACATTTCTTTCTTCTTTCTTTTACTTAGTTCGAGGTGCCAGATGGATCTCCCTCAATTAGGACAGGTGCCCTTCCCTCACTTTCTGGCCCACAAGTCAACAATACACACCTGAGAGCTCTGACCTAGGCTATCCCCAACTTCAGTAAGTTGAAATGATCTTTTCAGGTTAAATCCCAAGCACCTGCCCCTTCCAGCCAGGCCCTATCTCCCAGTAACACATGGTTGAGAATACATGAGGCTTTTGGGGGGACACTCAAGATCTAAACCAGAGCATTATTCTCCTAGTCCAGAAAAGACTCACATCTACCTCTTTATGCAAAATGCTTTAGTCCATCTCTAAGAGTTACCAAAGTCTTAACAGTTCCAGCACTGCTAAAAGGTCCAAGTCCAAATTATCCTTTGAGACTCAAGGCAAACTCTTAGTTGTGGGCACCTATGAAACTCCAACTAAACTCTTCCAATGCACGATGGCACAGGTTAATCATTCCCATAGCAAAAGGGAGTCACAGGAGGATAGAAAGCAATTGGGCCAAAACAAGTTTTAAAGCCAGCAGGGCAAGGGTTAAATTCTGTAGCTCTGCACCATCACTTGGGGTAACCTGTGGCAAGATGTGAGCGCCAAAGGAATGGGTGGCCAGCCACTACAGTGGCTGACACAACACAATCAAAATCCTGGCCATTTGATACAAAAAGAGAATATTAAGAGCTGGTAGAGAAAAATAAATTAACCTACAAAGATAGAAACATCAGAATCACTATAGATTTCTCAACAGAAACCCAAAGTCCCACAAGTTATGGAATGAAGTCCTCAAGCCGGAAAAAAAAAAAAACCAAATTCCAACCCAGACTGCTATACCCAGAAAAATCATCTTTCAAAATAGAGAGACAAGTCAAAACTTTTCATGATAAAAAACCTTATGAAATTTGTGACCACTGGAAAAGAGTTGAAAAAAAGTACTTCAAGTAATCTCAGACAGAGATAGGGAGATTAATAGCACAAAAGAATCTAGAGAAAAGGAAACAGCAAAAAGAGGAGAATGATATAATAATATTGAAGAAAAATAATCAGCATTGAAGCAACAAGTCAAATGACTATGAAGCACTTTATATGGGATCTTGTAACACACAATGAAAAGCAGTACTAAGAGAAATTTGGAGTTATGAATGCACATATTCCAAAACCGAAACAATCTTAAACAACTTAATGATGCAACCAAGGTCCTAGAGAACTAAGAACAGTCTGAATCCAAAAGTAGCAGAAGAAAAGAACACACTAAGATCAGCTCAGACTCTAATGAAATTGAAACAAAAAATACTTCAAAAGATCAGCAAATCAAGGAGTTTGTTCTTTAAAGGAATGAATAAGATTGATAAACTTCTGGGTAAAGTAACTGGAAGAAGGGCAGAAACACTCATATCAATGCAACTAGAAATGAAAAAGGGGAAAATAAAACAGACACTACTGAAATTCCGTGAATTATAAGGAACTATTTTTGAAAACTTAAACTTCAACAAATTAGAGAACTTGGAAGCAATGAACAAATATCTAAACACATAAAAAATGCAAAAACGGAACCAAAAAGATATAAAAACTCTGAGTAGAATGACAACAGGTATGGAAACTGAGGCAGCAAAAGTTCTCTACAAAGAAAAGTCCAGGACTGGACAGAGTCACTGCAGAATTCTTCCAGCACTTCAGAGAAGAGCTATCATTAATTCTTTTCAAAATGAAAGAGCGTGAGCAATGCCAAACTCATTTCTGGAAGCCATCACTACCCTGATACCAAAACCAGACAAAGACTTAATGTGGAAAGAAAATTATATGCCAATTTTCTAAATGAACATACATGCAAAATTACATGCCAATTTCCTAAATGAATATAAATGCAAAAATATTCAGTAAGATACTGGTAAGCAGAATTCAAAGAATCATTTAAAAAATCGTTAAAAAATCATACACCATGAACAAGTTGGCTTCATCCCCGGGATGCAAGGATGGAGCAACATATGTAAATCAATTAATATAATGCACCACATAAATAAAAGCAAGATGAAAAAAAGTCACACGATCATCTCAAGAGTGGCAGAAAAAGCCTTTGACATAGTCCAACATTCAATTATGATAAAAGCTCTCAAGAAAATGGGTATAAAAGGACTTTACCACAAATGGACAGAAGCGGGTCTTTTTTTTTTTTTTTTTTTTACCAAATCTACTGCCAATATATTCTAAATGGGGAAAAATTGAAAGCCTTTTCTCTTAAGTCAGGAACAACACAACACAGTTCACACTCACTGCTTCTTTTCAATATAGAACTCGCGACTCTAGCCCGAACAACCGGGCAAGAGAACAAAATAAATGGAAGATGTATTGGAAGAAAAAAGTTAAATTATCCTTATTTTTAGATGAAATGGTTTTCTTTACAGAAAAACCTAAAAACTTGTAGAACTAACAGAGTTAGCCAAGTTGCAGGATACAAAATTAGTAGAAACAAAACAATAGTATTCCTGTATGCCAACAATGTACACACTGAAGCAGAGCTGGGAAGGAACTCATTTTCAATACTTCCTCAAAAAATTAAATATCTAGAGATAAAAAAGTGAAAGAACTTACCATGAAAACTACATTATAATGTAAAAAAGAAGTTGAGGAGGACATCAGAAAATGGAAAGACATCCCTGTTCCCGCATAAGTAGAACTAATATTGTCAAAATGTGTCAATAGTGATACAAAGATTCAATGCAATTCCTATCAAGTTTGTACAACTAGAAAAAACAGTTCTAAAATTCAAATGGAACCAAAAAAGACCCAGAATAGCCAAAGCAATCCAGAGCAATAAGACAAAAGCAGAAGCCATTATAATTCCAAACATCAAGGTGTATTACAAAGTAACAGGTTTAAAAACTACATAAAATTGCCACAAAAACAAACAGGTTGACCAATGGGATGGAACTAAGGATGCAGAGACAACCTTGGGTACCCTTAGTCATCTGATCTTTAACAAAGGAGTCAAAAACATACACTGGAGAAAGGACGGCCTCGTTAGTAAGGTGCTGAGAGAAGTGTTCATCCACATGCAGAAGAATGAATCTCGATGCATACCTATTGCCATGTACTAAAATCAAATCAAAGTGGATGAAAGACTTAAATATTAAAAACGAACCTCCAGGAGAACAAAATATGTAAAGTTCTTGAAGACGTAGGCATGGGCAAAGACTTTGTCACAAGTTCGAGTCCAGCCTGGGAAATTTAGCAATTTTGCAAGACCCTGTCTCAAAGTCAAAAATGAAATGGACTGCAGAGACAGCTTAGTGAGAAGGCCATTGGCTCTAGCCCCAGCGTCACACCTCCTCACACACTCTCATCTGTTGTTTTGCTGTGAAGGCTATTCCAAATAAAGTTAATAACTGAATTTAAGTGCCTTGTCAATAAATGTGTTTACTTATGTGGTCTTATGCTAATAGGCTTAATAAAGGTTGAAAAAATCTTGCTTGTGTCTCTATAATAGAGGAATTTCTGTTGTTTTCCTGAATATTAACAGTCCTTGCTTAAATTGTTTAAAAATGTAGTTTCTAAAAATAATTTTATTTTGTAGGAAATTCTTTCTTTTTTCTTTTTGGCTCAGAAACAAAAATCTTGATTTTTTTCCACCCCAAAGGTTATTATTTTATTTTTTATTTTTTGCTGATTTTTAGCCCACATGGCGTCTCTCCTCGGCCAGCCCTACTTGTTTATTGTGGCTTTTCTCAGCATAAATTTCATGTCTCTGGCATGTCAACCTCTGGGAATCTCCACTACAGCCTGGATGTCAGTCCCACAGGTTTATGTGGTACCCTGTCAGGCACTTCTCTGACCTTGTCACATGTTTTTGTCCAGTGTCCTTGGCTTGCCTTTGAAATCTGAGCAAAAGCCTCTATGACCCAGTACCTCTTGCATTCTGCATGCCCTAAAACCAGCACCATGTAAACAACAGCCAAGGACTATTGTTGGCTTATGTGTTAGCCAGGCCCTCTTGGACCATGGCTGCAGCCCCTTCTGAGGGCCTGGACAGCTGAGTACTGTGAACAGCCCTTCTTGAGCTAGAAACAAATCGGCTCAAGCTTATGCTACAAAGACGCTAAGTGGGATTAAGCACAGGTTTCTTGAGTTCTTATTTTATTACTTTCACTGTAATAGTCAGTAGATCATATGTAGCAATGTTCACAAACCTTTGAAATTTTGCTAAAAATTTAAAGCGAGTTCAACTTTTACTTAGGAAAATTTATACCTCTGCAAGAATTTGTATTTTTCATATTGAAAACTGTCCTATTCAGGGTAATTTCAGTTGTATGTGCCACATATTGCAAAGTTTCATTGTCTGTAACTAAAAACAAAACAAAACAAAACAAAAAACCTAAAAAAAGAACAAACTAAACCCAGAAGCAGCACGGTCACATAGGCACTTCCACAGCACCGTCGTGATCTGAACTCTGTATCCAGGCGCACTGCAATCCCTCTGGGTCTGCTGTCCCCTGGGTAGCAGTGGCTTCTGCCTGCACAGTGTAAGGTTCTCAAGATCTATGGCTGCATTTCCCCACATTGATAGCTACGTATTTATGAACCCATTCATTTCTATTTGCAGTAATGGGTATCTTTGAGCATAATTCTCATTTTACTCTAATGTAATTATTATTTCCAGAAACAGGAGTTTAGACCTAAAAGTTCCCTGCTCTCCTCTGCTAGTGGAACACAGTGGCCCTGTGCTTCATGTTCGAATGGAGGATAGTAATAGAGAGTTGGTCGGCAAACGCGCCCTAGGCGGCTTCTTTCCCTTCTTGTCTTCCACCCTGTAGAGGGCGTGTGCCAAATGGCGATCTAAGAGGAGCAGTGGGCATCTTTCTCTGGCAGACAAAGTGGTATCCAAAGTGGAAAAGCAGCTCTAACTTCATGTTCAAGTCTGTAGGGCTTTGGGCTTGGCACTGGTGCCTTCTAGGAGGCCCAAGGCATATTTGTGTATGATTTCTTTGAGATAAAAGTAGTTATGTGTTTGAAGAGTTCGGAAGAGAAGAGGAAAATAGGAGAAAAAGAAGGATAGAATGTGACCCTCTAAGACTGATGTATCAACGGTCCGTCCTTTGGCAGGGAAGTTTGCCTACCCTTTTCTAAATGATTCTACATCCTTGTATCCATTTTGGGCCACATAGCCTCATTTTAAAACTACTGTATCTCTTGAATCCAAATCCTCAGCTGGGTCCTTTCCTTTGTATCTTTTATTCCTTTTTGTACTCTTCATTGATCTATTCAAAATATGACTCAACATGATAATGATGTCGATTTTCCCCAGTTTAGTAGATTTAAAGAAGCTCAATTAAATCATTAATGAATGTTATTTTATTTTATTTATTTTTTTGAGACAGGGTCTCACTTTGTAGTACAGGCTTGGCCTGAACTCACTACGTAATGAATGTTTTAAAATTGGAATATAGAAGTTTATACCAAGGTTTCTAATGAACAATGTGCATCAGAAAATGTACTTTTTCAAGAAGAGAGCTATTTTTCCTTTTTAGAAAGTAGTTCCATATGTTTTTAAGACATAAATTTTCTGCGTTGGTGTGATACTGATACATTAATAGGTAGATCAGTGAACAGAATAAAAAGTCAAGGAGACCCAAGTACAAGTGAAAAGTAAGAATATGATGAAAGTGTATTTCAAACTACTTAGGATAAAAAAGAACTTTTAAATAAGTGCCCTTGTGAGAAATTGATGTCCATTTAAGAAAAGCTACTTACATCTCATACTTCACAGCATACACAAGAATAAATTACAAATGAGTTAGAGATCTAAATGTAAATAATGAAATCATACAAGAAATAGGACGAAACATTTCCTACTATTACTTGCAAAGGGAAATATGGTAACTTTTCAAGAAATAAATTCACTAGACGTCATTTTACCTATGTGAAGTAAATTAACATCCTCAGTACAGGAACAGATGGATGGCATGAGCCTGTGAGTGATTTTATGAGGAGAACCTGCATTACTTGTGATGTTCCTGACAAAATTCCTAGAACTTAGTTATTAGGGAACATTGGACAAATCCGAATTGAAGGGTGCTCTGAAAATTAAGTGGTCTCAAAAAATATCGAGTAAGAGGAAAAAGGAAAGAGAGAAACGTGTGTGATCTCCTCAGCCCAAGCCTACTGTGAACTCCACTGGCTTTTCTTCTTAGAAATTAAAGAAGGCGCCTTTTATCTTACTAAAGGGCAACACATTCTCACGTTTTTAAAATCTAAAGAAGAAAGGAGCTCTGTGGGAGGTAAAAGAGACGCAATGTAATTGCTCATCTCTTCTAAAAATGGTCCAAGTGAAGGCAAATAATTTGGGCAAATAATTAGAGGACTCTGTGATCCCTTTGCAGAGAATGGTACCATTGGCTCTGTAATGTCAGGGGCAACTTGATGTTTGCAAATTTTGAGCTGGGAGAGTTAAGTTGCTTGAAAACACTTCAGTCCTTTTAAATCTCATGTTGTAAACGGTGTTAGGCAAAACTAGTGTAGCCTTTGGTCGGGGGCTAATTCCCCTCCCTCTTTTGAGGCTATACTCAATATAGTATCGATTAAGATGTTTCCCACTACGTCATACAAACCACTCCAGATCCTGTGAGACCCTCGGGCTTGTTTCCTCTGTTCCTTTGGGTGGCGCTTTACCAACTGTTGGTTGTTTTCTCATGTGTCAGTTCATGTGAAGGGCCCCTCTACTGGGCTCTGAGTGGAACTTTCCTCTCTAGTATTTTGCTCCTGTGCTACAGCGTCCTTGGGTCCCTGGATTCCCTCTAATGGCTCTGACTGCGACAGCCTGCCCGGCCTTGCCTGAGTTCTCTCTTCCTGCACTTCAAGGTGGACATGCTCTCCAGGGAGCAAGGTGAGACAGCCATGGCCCTCCTTGTTTATTCCCCATCTTGGGGTTGGGGAATATGTAGCCCAAAGTCTGAAAAGGATTTCTGTGTTTTTGTCTGTCTTCTGTCCTCCCTTACTTCGTTGTTTCACGTGGGAGTCTATATTGCAACATCTTGGTCAGAAGCAGTCATCTCCTGTGCATTATTTCCCGCAATTTTCTCCCTTAGCTCTTCTCTCATCCCTGATTCTCATTTGGTCTATAGCTTCTTGGATTAAACTAAAAGAGGAGAAGAAATGCATACTGAAAGATCTCAACAGGTGAGTGCAGCTGTAACCTGATGTCAGGGCTCTCTGGCATGTGGCATGTGTGGAATGCTGACTCCTCACTTTTTAAAAAATACTTTTAAACTGAGGATGGAGCCTAGGGCCTTTGCACACTGAACTGCATGCCCAGCCCTTCCTAATTCTTTTTTTTTTTTTTGGGGGGGGGGGAAAGGGTATTTCCTAAGTTGCTAAATTTCCCAGGGTGGCCTCAAACTTGCCATTCCCCCTTCCATTGCCTCCTGGAGGGCTGTGATTTCAGGTGTGCTCCACTGTGCCCAACTTGACTACCGGTCTCTTGGGAGACTCAGCTGTTGTCAGGAGATCCCTGGTCATTGGGCATTCCCCACCTTCTGACTGCTGATGCTCCATCCCTCAAGGACTCTTCTTTGGGTTCATTTTGCTGTTCCAACCCATCTTCTTGATGAAGAATTCATCTTCTTGAAGAATAATCAATGCCATCTGGCCATTTTCCCTCTAGACTTTTCCAGATTATGTCTCAGGTCAGTGTCTGTGGCCCTCAAACTCCAGAGGCGACAGGTTAATTTTCTTATGTGATTCTCTAACTGCCATCCCACTTTGGCTTACAGGAAGAGGAACATTCCAGAAGCAGAAGAGTTAAAAAAAAAACAATGACAACCCTTTATTTAACAAAGGTAGCACTACCAAACTCTTTGCCAACATTTGACTGTAATATATTCTAATGTGGGTGTTAAACTAAGCATCTACCTTTAGGACATGGTGAGTCTGGGACGCTAACTAACAGAAAGTTTCACAAAGATAATATAGCTCACTTTTCTAGCTTATTTTTTTCTTTAGTTTTTAGTCTTCCAGAGAGATGGAGAAAAGAAAAAGTCAATTTTAACACCTTGTGCATATATGATATATTTTATTAACTAATAAGATAAAATTAAATTTCTATTTTATGTCTATTATTTTCTATGTTTTGCTGAATATATTTATATCTTGGGAAGAAAAACTGTAGATATTATGAAATCAGCCTATTCTGATAGCTCCTCTGATTCCCATGCACACACTTGCATATGCACACCATATTATGTAGCCTTGAGATTGGTATTTTGGCTAGAAACACAGTAAGTAGGGCTCTCTGCTATCATTGGTCCTAATAGCTGTTGGCCTGGCACAGTTAGATTGCCTTATCCTTTGTGTAAAGTTTTCCCATACCTGAATTTCCATTTTGAATTGGCACCTGGCTCTCTGCTTGTCATTTTCTGCCCATGACATCTGGGAAGGAGCTTCCTCTTCTACTTCTTTGTTTTCACACGCCCATAGAATACCTTTCTCTTTCAGATTTTGCTAAGTTCTTGCCAATTTTTCTGGCTGTGGCTCAGCAGTCTGAGCGGCCTTCTCTGACCAGCCAGTGCTGACTTGGGGTCTTCTGTGGCAACAGTCCCTGGTATTGCCTCCATGTGGTGCTAGCAAGCTGGTTTATGCTGTATCTGTCTCCCCTATGTCGTGTATTTCTTGAGCACAGGAATTTGACTTCCTTAATTTTTTTTTCTGATCCTTGGAAGGCAGTTGAAATAAGCATGAAAGATAGTTTTTTTTTTTTGAGGGAGGGGATATACTTACTTTACCTTAAGCAGGTCTAAGCATTCTACATGTAGTATATCATATAGCACACTGTAAAAATCCCACCAAGTAGGTACTACTGTCTTCTCTTATGTATAGAGAAGACAGCTAACTTGACTTAGAAAGTGATGGAGTTTGGTCACTTTTAGGCAATTTGACCTTAGAGCCCTCACCTTGCTATTCTACTATGTAGTATGGAATATACTTTGCAAATATAGGTAAACAAATTATTTTTTTGTTGAATGAACAAATAACTTTTGGCTCTGTAGTGCCAAACTTGCTCAAAGGAGTACAGCGATTTTATAACATGAAGACAGTATATAAGTGTGTACAGAGGCCCTTTAAAACTATGTGAAATGATCTCAATCCACAAAATCTCTGCCTTTGTTCAATGGTGTGCTTCCTTCCTAGAGCCCCTGGGCGACTGCTTTCCAGGTGCGACATCTCCCGTTCTCTAGGTATTAGACTCTTTCTGATTAACCTTTCCAGAAAAAGAAAGAGGAGGCAGAGGCAGATCTGAGCAGTCTGCACTGCACTTGTGCTTAGGGCTGCACTCAGTGCTGTTAAAATCAGCTCCTGGGCTTAGGGTGTTGTTCAGTGATTATAGCACTTGCCCAGGGTGTGGGAGGCCAGGGGTTCGATTCTCAAGCACCACATAATAGTTGGGCATGTGGCACACATGCCTGTTAAAAAAAACAGCTCCTTTCTTAAAGGTATCTCTCTTCAATTATTCATCCTAATTAACCCTGATGAGACTTGAGGACAGAAAAAATGTCATAATTATAAAAAATACATATAATATTCTATTGTTGTGTTAAGCTGTCACTCCTGATTGAAAAATTCGAGGTATTTTTTTTTTCTGATATTACACACTGAAAACTGGTCAAGGGTTGTTCACATACTTTTAAAATCATACAGTAGCCATACATAGTTACATACTCGTGTATTCGCAGCACTCTCAGAGGCTGAGGCCTGAAAATTGTAGATTTGGCCCTACCCTAGAACAACATAGTGACTTAGGGAGACCCTTCCTTAAAAGAAAGAAAGAAAGAACGAAAGAAAAAAGAGAAAAAAGAAACCTGGGTATGTGGCTCAGATTGAAGGTGGTACATTCAGTCCAAGTTAAAAAAAAATCAATGGGAAAATGTAGGCCATTATAGTATGCAACATATTGGCTTCTCCCAAAGATGTTCACATCCTGACC
Source organism: Ctenodactylus gundi (assembly GCA_004027205.1). Taxonomy (NCBI): domain Eukaryota; kingdom Metazoa; phylum Chordata; class Mammalia; order Rodentia; family Ctenodactylidae; genus Ctenodactylus; species Ctenodactylus gundi. The sequence goes on along the minus strand of PVKB01000414.1, from coordinate 747,139 downwards.
TCTGAAGCCCATGCATGTATTGACTGTCTTGGCTAAAGGAACTTTGAGGATGTGATTAAGTTAAAAATCTGAGGTGGAAAGATAATCTTGGATTATCTAGATTGTCTAATGAAATCCCATGAGTCTTTCCTAGCTGTAGATAGAAACAAGTCCTGTCTTAGAGCTTCCAGAAAAAAACAAACAAACCAAACAAAAAGTAACTCTGGAGACACCTAAATTTTAGGTTAGTGAGATACACAGTGGTCTGCAAGATAATAAATTTGCGTTTTTAAAATTTTGTGGTAACTTATTATAACAGCTGCAGAAAACTGACTCAGCCAGTGTTTCTCCAATGCATGAGCCACTTCATAATCAAGTTGTCTTCAGAACAATAAAAATTACTGTGGATGAAGAGAAACATTGCATAAGGATAAATCAATTTTCCAAGGAGACATAACAAATCTTAATATTCACGTGTCTGACAACAGAGTGTCAAAATATGTGAGGCAAAAGTTGACAGACTTGTATGAAGAAACAGATGAATCCATTATTGTTTGGAAAATTTGGCATCCTTCTGTCAAAAATAGACAGAACAATAAGGCAGAAAATCAGCGGGGTAGTTGAACAAAGAGAACCACACTCAACTGGGACATATTGGACTTTGTACACGATTTCATCCGAAGGTAGATGAATATTTGCTTTTCTCTATAGCTCCAATGGAACATACACCAAGGCAGACATATTCTGGACCATGAAATACTTCCTAACGCTTGTAAAAAAGTAAAAATTAGACAATGTCTTCTCTCTGACCTTAATGGAATTAATCTAGAAGTCCATGATGGAAAGACAGCTGGAAAATCTCTAAATAGTTGGACATTACACAATACACTTATAAATAACCCATGGATCAAAGATGAACTCTCGAGAGAAATTAGCATTTATTTTGAGCTAAATAAAAATGAAATCCCAACTTATCAAAATTTGTGGTTTGCAGGAAAAGTAGCGACTAAAGGGAAATTTATAGCAGTGACTAATGAAGTTATTGAAAGTGGGAGTGTGCCACTGATCCACTTCATTGAATCCATGGGATGGGGTGGAGTGTTGGAGGCTGCAATTTAATTACTAGCCCCAGGTGATTTTAATATATTCTAGAAGTCAAGAGTTATTGAATTAAACTTTTTTCCAATTTAATCAAGAAAACAAAGGCAAATCCATTCCGCCTTTTTTTTTTTTTTTTTTTTCCTTTGAGGAGCCTGGTTATTTTGGTATAGGTGTAAACACTTGTGCTTTTTTTTTTTTCAGTCACACTCACCTGCCACTCTGTGCTATTTAAATAAACTTTAAGTCTCCCTACTGGCTAACTTTCTTAAAGCATACGAAGCCAGATTCTCTATTTTCTCTTTGATTTAAAGATAGTAGTAGGATGGTATTACCCCAGTGTCTTTTATTTATGTCATTATCTAAAAAGTTCAGTCATTTATCTGTTTAAAACATTTTGTCTTCCTGAACTCCTTGCAGGTTCAGATGGGGCCCAGAAGAAAGAGGGCTAGAGGAGGCCAGAGGAGACGGAGGTGTCTTGGGTTTGAGTCCTCCCCTGGTTAGGTGCTGCTGCACTTGCTGCCCAAGGGCTTGGAAGGGATGGTTCCAAAATTCATCCTCCAAAGGACACCCCTGAGCACTAATGATTCCTGGTGAGATTTGTTTACATTTCCTGGATCGTCCCTGATTGGTGGCACCAAGGTCAGTCTTCTTTGCTCAGTGGTCATGACTGGAAGGAAACCTTTAATCCAATCTACTTTCTCAGGCTAGCGTTCAGACCAGGGAACATAAAGGGACCACTTACATGTTTTCTATCTTTGAGCAGAGACATGAGGTGCCCCACTGTACCTGACAGTCCCGTGTCATTTTCTTTGTTTGTCCTTCCCTTGCTTACCAGGCTTCTGGCCAAGCATTTCACTGGGGCTGTGTTTGCCATCTGATTTTCTTCCCTTAGTTGTAGATAAGGGATGATGTCTTAGGCACATTCTCGTTGCTGGGACAGAATATTTAATACCCACTACTTAAGGGAACAAAGAGGTATTTTAGCTTTCAGTTTCAGAAAGTCACAGTTCATTCATGGGCGGCTGGCAGTGGTGGAAGCACACGGCAGAAGCCTCTCCAGAGGAGGGCTGTCATGGCATGGCAGACAGGAAGCCAAGTGAGCATGAAAAGGCAGAGCTGGCAATGTTCTTTCAAGTCGTGTCCCAGTGATCTGTCCCTTCTGGGTCAGGCCCCAGTGTCCTGCCCCTACATCCAGGCCCCACCCCTTAATAGCACCTGCTTCCATAACATTTAAATACATGAGGCTTTTGAGGAACATTCCAGATCCAAACCACGGCAGATTCATTTATTGACAGCTTCCCTCAATTACAGGAATGAAGGGGTGTTTTCCAAAAACAGGGACCTCTTCTCCACGCCTGTCCCGTACGCCCCGTCAAGCTGATTCCCTTTACCTTTTTGTCATCTTTTTGTATTTCCTGGTGTCTGTGCGCTAGACATATGGGTTTATTTTAAAGAACACCACAGGTTTATAAAACCTAGAAGATGGCACATCCAGGACTTACTGTCTCTAGGTGTGTGCCATGGCCTTAATTCCAGGAAAACAGCAAAAATCTCACTGAGCATCCCGTTACATTCTCTGATGGTAGGTTTGTATCTATTTTAACCCATCAATAGCAATTATCATCAAATTTATTTATATATTTGCCTATTTTATATTTTAATAACATAAATTATTACAAATGAATGTATCATCTGGGAGACTCCAAATCAGAGCCAAAAAATTTACCCTTTACAGATTAAGTTACTTTCATGAAGCTACCTTGGTGTAAAGTTCCTGGGTGTGATGCTGTCCAATACTTCTCAAGTTAATTAGTTTAAGTCTGGTAATGATCTAGCATCATTTGGATAAAATTCTTCCGTTATTGAGACACTGGCCAGTTATTATATGACTTCTGGGGGCAAAAGGAGAGTGGTGGGCATGTTTATTTAATTTATCTTTTATTTTTGCCCCATTTTATTGATTTGTATAAGCTCAAAACTTAAGGTTTACAATGAAGTTGAGCATTTTGTGCACCTACGTATCTTGTTAAGGGACAAAAGGAGAGTGGTGGTCATGTTTTAAAGCTTGGGTAACTCTAAGAAATGTCAGGAGTGTAATAAAATTAGTCAGGAGTCTGAGCTATGCAGCTAAGGTCTTTTGTCCAGATGATATTCTTTGTAAGCTTAATGATTCGTTAGTGGCATTTTCTGCTATGATGAATTTTCTCACTTAAAGCTACTAAAATGGGGAAACAAATGAGTTTTAAATTTTATAGCACTAGAACCAAATCTGAAAACATGATCACATTTGAATTTATAAAATTATATTGGGTAAGGCTTAAATCAAATAAAAAATTGTGAGATGGAAATAAAATTGAAATGATTGTAATATGTATGTGAACTATTGCTTATGTGGTACATATATGAAGTTTAAAAAGTTAGATTATTTAAAAATATTCAACATTTAATAAAGCCCAAGCTCATTGTACCCAGTGTTTTCCATTCTTATTTTTACACCATATGTAATTTTTTAAAGGAAATTTAATTCACATGTTTTGGATCCGCTGGGCTATGTCATTAGAAATTGGGTTTTGTAAGAACACATGGCATCCAAGTAGTCTCTTAGTGTATTTGAAAATAAGTTCTTTTTTTTTATTAAAGCATTTTTCTCTTGTTAAATGGGACCATATTTTTTTGCTCTAGTGGATGAATTCAAACGCAAAAATATTTGTTTTATCAACAATTAGGTAACTTGGGATATTAGATGATTTATTAAACTAAATTAATTTCATATGATTATAAGATACTTTTCTTTCCAGTGTGCACTTAGCATTTCATCTGATCAGAAATGGTAATTATAAACACAATCATGAAGGCTCATATAATTATTTTGTAAATTATAAACCCAAAGCGCCTAACCAAAGCCTAATTTTGACACATGAAACATGGTCTACTTGATAGTGTCAAGCATAATATGTTTTAAGTAATGGGTTTAATATTTCCTATATAATTTTAAAACTTGTACGTGCTTCTGATGTGAGCATTTCAGAAAGAAACAACATGTATTCAGTCAGATTAGGTAATTCTCACAGCCATACACAGCCATACAAATGGTAAAATCAGAGTAGTCCAATTCCAAATCAGGCTCTTTATTTGCAGAAAATAATTCACATATACTTCAGATGCTTTAATTATTGTACCTAAAGTAGGAATGCATTATTGAATTTTCCAGCAATTCAATAAATTTGAATGCAACAAGTTATACTCTATAAATGTTATAAAAACTGCCAACTTATGAACTTGGGCATATCATAGTTTCCAAGTTAGACAAAATTTTAAATTCACTTATTACTTACTAATTATACTTACAGTGTGCCTACTATGTACAAATAAATTGTTGAAAAATAATTGTTGATTCTTGTACCGAAAATTCCAGTTAGTTTTAAAAGGGAATTAACCTCATCAAGTTAAACAACAAAAAAGTAACAATTATAACTCCCACTAGACTAGAGAAGGGACACGTTGATAAACTGCAAAACAAATTTTACTACTCAATTTTATTTTATTTTTTAGTGGTTGGTAACGTCACTTTAGGCTGCAGTGAGAAAAAGTCTTCAAATCTCAATAACCTTAAGATAAGAAAGGGTTATTTCCTGTTCATGCTTCCAGGTGGATGGGGGAGGGGAGCTTGTTTCAGTCATTCAGGAACTTGCCTTCATTCTAACAGTTGAGAAAAGTGAGAGTTTCTTCCACCAACAATTAATTTTCCAGAGCCAGCCACATAGCATGCTAAACCTCAAAGATGGCAGAAACTCCAGTTATTGAAATGGAGAGTAACCGTAGACCAGTGAACAGTACATTTGCTCTAGCCACTGACTGGTCTTTGTTTTCAATGAGTAACCTAATATATCCTGAATTTGTGCTGACTTAGAGTTTCTTTTGGAAATGAAAAATAATTAGAATAATTATGTCTAGTAGAGATCAAATTAATAGCATAATCAGATAATCAAATAACATAACAATCAACATAATAACTCATACCACCTTCTAATGTGTTAACTGTGTACCTTTTGGTAGTTAAAAATACCATCCGGGTAGTGATTTTTACACTAAATGATTCAATATGTGCTTCTGCCGAGGTTACCTGATTATTTTGGCAACCTTCTGGTGTGAGTTAAATATTTGATGTTCTAGTTAGTAGCTAGATAAACCTAATATCTCCCGGCCAGGCCAGTTTTGTCTCTTTTTTAATTACTTTCTCTGTATTCTGCTACATTACATAGATTTTTAAAAATCAGACTTTTTTTTCCCCTTGGGCATCAAGGGTAGCTCGCCCGCCTTAGATAGTGCAGCCAGAGAGAAAGTTTTGCTTTGGGTCCATTTTCTGAGGCGAATGCAAAGCCGCTGCCTTCCATTTTCCCTGTGGCCTCCCCATCTGTATCAAAGCTGTTTGGAAGGAGGCCATAAGTGAAAAGGAAAAAGGTGTTGGAAACTATTTTTTACGTTAACCCTGAAAATTATTCTATGTTGTTTAAACAAAGGTTTTCTTTTTCTCAGACATCTTAGTGATCATGGAGATTTCCAACATCAAATAGAATCACATGGTATTAGAATAACAAAGCTTCTAGCCAAGAAAAGTTATTTTGATTTCCTCTAACACTGACTGGCCCCATTCTTAAGGAACTGTGCTTCCTGACGTGAAGTATTTTGCATATGCCTAAGGTTCTTTTTTTCCCTTTGAAAGAGAATATCTCTAATATCATAGACCATGAGACAATACTACCGATTTGTAATAATGAAGATTGAAAAATTTTGTAACTTTTATTAAAAAGGTAAATCAAATGAAATGCATTTATGTTGGCCTATATGTTGAAAGTAATAAAAGCATTGCTTGAAAGAAATATTCAGGTGTGTGGATGTTTACAAAGAAGCAGATGGTTACAATTGGCTGTGAAATGCAAAGCATTTGAATAAAACAGGTGAAGGGAAATTATGGTATTTACTATTTTCTGGGTTTTTAAATTAAGTCGTTATTCCTTCATTTTCCAGCAGCATTAATGTGCTAAGAATCACTTGGAGCTGCTTGAGAGACCTCAGAATAAACGTGAAAAATAATGACATAAATACTAAGATTGTTCACTTTAATTAAAAATTTCCTTTGAAAATACACTTTGTCACAGGACTTGGTGATTGTATTCATGTGTATTCTTTATTTGCTGCTCCGTGGTAACCAGCCCTCACAACAGCTTCCTAGGGAGGTGTTTGGCAGTTGTTTGAGACAGTCGTTCTGAAAATTTGTTTTTTTAAAAATAATTTTATTGTGGTAAAAAATTCACACGACATAAAACTTAACGTTTTCTTTGGTCATTACATTTCATTAAAGATTTTGAGAAAAACGTAATTTTTGTGCTGGTTATATACATGACTAGTGCAATTTAATTATCACTATGTTCTCCATATTCATTATTATTTGAGATGTTAAAGGAAAGATGCCATACCCAGTAGGTGCTGGGTGGTTGGTATACAGTATGCAAACCCAGATCTTTCTTTCTAATCTTATATTTTCTTTGAGATGTATGACGGTCAAAGTTTTTGAACCTTACTAATGAAATGATTACTTTTAGGTCTTAAAGTTAGCTTTGTCAGTGTCCCCTGTTGTCCTAGTTTGATGGTGACGAGAGGACATTAGTGACACCACAACAAAGGCATTTTATGCTTAGAGGTATTGTGGTATTGCTTGCAAATTCTTGAGAGTGTTGTGTTTCCATACAAATTTCTGCTTCTGATTAGTTGAGCCTTCTACCATTTGTCCTTCATTTCTGTGGTTGTGGTTTTCTTCCTATTGAGAGACAAATAGCTTGTAAGTGGAGAAATGTTTGTGGCTTACCAGTCAAGTTGCCTCTCAGTGAATGAGCTCGTACAATTCTTTCCTAGATTGGACACGAAGGATGTCAAAGTTGGAGTCTAGTGGGCAGAGGAAAAGGAACCTAGGGAAAGAAGAGAGGAGGGTGACATTAAGTGTATTCATAGTCACATTTGCAGAAATAACGGGAAAGTCAGTGGGAAGCATTTTCTGGACCCAGCCTGGGTCTCCCCCACTTTTTTTTTTGGATAGACTTAGACACATGAGAAAATATTGACCAAACTTCCTTCCAAATCAGTGAAATGTATTTTCAAACACTTCAGCATCTTGTTTTAAGTTTCCCCATACTCAGCTTCACAATGACTGGGTCATAGCTGGGTCAATACTTTCAGTTTTCAGGGAAATGGATCTCTGCAACAGCCTACACAAAAATTGCAAGAGACTGGTTGACTAGATGTCCTATGCAAGTGGGGACAGCCCAGATAACTTACATTTATTTATAGTTTAATTGCTATCCAAATGTTTGCTGATTTCTTAAAGGAAATGTTAGTCTTGAACCTCTCTTCTTGGATTAGGATTTAGTTTTTTTTTCTCTGTTTAAAAATGTGTGCGGTAAACAGCATCACTCCTTGTCACCTGCCACTTAAGTCTAAAAGCTAGTATTTCTCAGTCACATCCTCAGACCAGGTGAAACACAGGATGTGGCCTGGGGAGACTTCCCGGACACTTGCTTCCTGCTATTATTAGCTCCCTGGAGAAAGCGCAGGCGACCCTGGAAGTGAGTGCAACGTCCTCCAGACTTCCCAGATGCTATAGACCACTCCCAGGCCCATGCTAGAAGGAAACGTGCCTTTGGAACGCGGCCCTTTTCTGCAGCTTTGGCAGCTGCTGAGACTAAAACATGGGGGATGGAGTTGGAATCGATTCTCGTTCCAGCTTCTACAAAGGATGCGATTCTGTTCTTGGGCTTAAAGCAATTCCGTGAGGAAAAAGTTTTTAATCTTACTTTACTTTCAAAAGATATTCTAAGAATTTTCAAAGCAGTCAACTATGGAGTTGGAAGATTTCTTAGACACCCGTATACCTGCTTTTGTTGGTGTGAAAATTAAAATCCGAAGAGGGTATAGAATTATCAGAGACCGTGCAGTCCAGTTTGTGTCAGGGCTGTTAATTGCTTCTGTTGACTTTTAAATTGTCTTCTGTACAAAGTCTTAATTTGGCAAATACAGAAATTCCAGTTTTTCACCATGTTATTTTGTTGCCATGTTATATTTCATTAATGTTATATTTTATTAATGTTCCGTCTGTTGAATGAATTAGTATTTCTGGGCTGTTTTCACAGTCTAAAGTCTGCAAAGGTGTTTGCTCAGTACCACCATTTCCAACCACGAAGCAACTTCCTTCTGTGACTTTCCATAGAAATTTCTCACTGTCCTAAATGTGAAGTAGATCACAAATAGGAAGCAGAATGTTTCTTACAGTCCTGGAGATGTCGTTCTTTCATCTTGTAAGTAACTGCATCAGAGAACCACAGAGAACTTCTCAGGGACAGTATCCTGCCAGGTTCTCATGCAAGTGGCAGATCGAATGGTGATGTGATTCTTGGTGCCACGGAGGAGTCACATAATCTGATCCCTCGGTCTTCTATTAGACCTCAAGGAGAATGACTTCATGTCTGCGGCCTGCCACCCGATGCACTCAGTTCTGCCTGCTTTTTCCTGTTCTGTCTGTGCTCCAAGCTCCTCACCTGCTCTCTCCTATGCCCATGTATGAAGAGAACAAATATATCTTTCCCTTTTCTTTATCTATTTGCAGGATGTACACTAAGATGCTTCATGATGATAGAATGCTCTGCCATTTGGAATGACACATTTGAGTCATTTTTAGGAAAATGGATGCACATGGAGCAATACTACCATCATTTAAAGTAGAAGCTATTTTTTTTTAAATCTCGGCCATACATCACCTTCTGTGAAGCCAGTAAAGGGCTGTTCTAAAACATGCTTTCTCATACAACTCTCCCTCACTTGGAAGACAAAACTCTTCCTGGTCATTTTGTGAAGCACTGCTGAAGTCCAGGTGCATACTTTATATCACACAGCAAATGTTAGGAATTTACTCCCAGAAGTATTATATTTCCTTCCCCCACAAGTATTCAGGTTGATGCCTCCTGGCTAATTTTAAGCCTCTGAAGAGTCTTTAGTGCCATGGTAAAATTTGTGTGGGGAAAATTTATGAGACTCAAAGGGGGAGTGACTCTTTACAAATTATAACTAACAAGCCACATTCGCAGTCTACGGACTCAGTACCATCTTTAAATAAAAAGACAATGTTTTGTGTGTTTCTAGAAATGCATCTGTACCATATCTACCTTTATCAGTATTTATATCTATCTCAATAAACACACACATGTGTTGGAGAACACACATGGCAAAATTTGAATAAAGAACATAATTAGAATCAATATTCTAGAAGCTAATAATTAGAATCAGATTTGAAATTAGAATCAATAAAGTCACTTAAGAACATGTGACTATAAGAGAGTCTGTACAGCCACAATCTTGATTTAAAAATGTTTGGCAGATAACAGATTCTCTGTAAACAGGGACATATGAAACAGTCTGAATGAGACATTGTAAGATATCGCGAGAAGGCACAGTGCTCACTCTGGAGGTGGGTCTCCCTGGAGGAACTATGAAATGTGGATTATGGAAGAGGAAGGGTTGGGAGTTCCAGGCAGGGTCACAGGAAAAGAAAAGGCTCTAAGGTGACATGTCTGTGATTTGTGAAGGATGGTAGGAAAGCTGGCGAGATCAGAATCACTGGCCAGAGAGAGACATGGTGAGGCTGGGGGAGCACCATGGTTATTTGGGTTATTTGGGGGAAGTTTATAATGTTAACTCTCCTTGGACCCTGGGTAACAAAAGCTAGTAGCTCTCCCTAGTGATTACGACAACCGAAGGTGGTCTCACAAGTTTCCACACGTCCTGGATTGGGAATTTACCATCCCATCTTAAGAACCGCTGGGCTGGATAATGACAGCCTCTGCGTGCCAGGACGATGCCATCAGGTCTTTCTGTATGAAATGGTTCTGTGTTTACTTTCTTACTTCTTTTACATCCGCATACTGTAAGACTATACTTTTCTCCACGGTCGACGGCACATCTACATCCTCTATTACCTGTGGTATAGTTCAGCTTGCAGTTAGTTCTGTGTCCTGAGCATCCAGGACATACTGTCTTAAACCCAGCTTGTTGCTGTTTATAATTATCTATTTATGGCAGGCTTGGGCGAAACTTAGGGATACGATTTTTTTTTTTAAATTTTGGATTTACTAAAGCCCAAATACCGTGCCAACCACCTCTTGTCACCTCCTTTCTCTAAACCTGAAAAACACATACATTTTAGAGAACATTGATTCCATGTGTTCTTAATTCACTTAGTTTGTGTCATCAAAAATGTAAAAAAAAAAAAAAAGGATTTGGCAAGCAGGAGGCCCATTGAACCATTAAAATCAACTCTTAACAACTTGAAGAATGTCAGACAAATATATTGAAACAATGAAAGGATGAAGTTTTGGTGGAAGCTGATTGAGATTGAAATTTGGCATATTTATTTTTCCACATTGACTTGTAGGGTTCCATCCAACTTCCAATCCACAATCTGGGTTTGCTAACCAAAAAAAATTGTATCAAATTCTCTACAACGAAATATACATCATCAGGGAAAAATATTAAGAAACCCACATGAATCAAATGGTTTATTAATTCTTAATATTGGGAAGTTTCAACTATACATTTGGCAATAAAGATGCAAGAAACTCTTAGGACAAACTGGAAAATGTGAGAAGTACTAAGTAATAAGCAATAGTAATTTGACTTTACCCATTTCATAAGGCTGAGTTGGGGTTGGTTGCAGTACACAAATATCCAATGGTTTGTGACTTTACTTAGGCAAATAGTAAGTGTTAAATAATGAAGGCTATTTTGATATTAAAGTTGTGAGATTAATTCATACTAAGTTAATTTTCATCATTAACGAATAGAAAATTATTAGAAAAATAAAGCTTTTCTTACAGTATTTGAGAATAAGAGCCTCATAGTTAATGAGTTTTTAGAAAAAATAGAGATTAAGTTCGAATTTGAATTAGGTTTAATCATTGTGAGAATTAATTTTTCCATAAAATTATTTTACTTATTAACATTTTGTACTGCGTGCAGCCGGGGATTTGAACTCAAGGAACAAATTGGACAATCTAATTAGGCCAGGGCCTTGTGCTAGGAAGAATGAATATTTCCACTCAAGGTCACATTGTTCTTCTTTTACACTTCTAAAGTCCCCATCTGTTTTACAGTGGCCTGGATAGCAGAAGAAAATTCCCTTTTGGAGTTCTAGTCCAGTCTGCTGTCTAAAAGGTTCTCTGTTTTCTGAGTAGAAACTGTTTGTAGCGGTATGGAAAATACAGACGATGGGGCAGCGTACCTAGTGCCACAGTCGTTCTGAGTTCTGAGTGAGTCCTACCTGTTCGTGGAAAGGGGGGCTCCCCCACTTTTTAGTCATCTTTGATTTTAAGAATTATCCACCCACCAATTGTTGCTTTCAAACCAAAGTTCTGTCAAGTTCTGAGCCACAGCATCAGCGAGGGCCCAGGGTGCACGGGGTATGGGAGAATGGGGTCAGCATGTCTGGTCCCTGGCTGACGAGCATTGAGGACGAGCCAGGCACCGTGTAAAGGAGCCAATGTGCGAGGCTGATGAGGAGCAGCCCTGGCTGGCTCCGGAGGAGGTGTGGGAACCAGAAACGCGGCAGGCCTGGGTCACGGCTTTCCTCAATCTAGGAACTGAGTTACCATCTCCGGCCTAGTCTAGCCCTCCCGTGAAAGTGCAGAGTCCCGTTTCAGGATCGAGGAAACCTTGTGCCCAGCAAGACTCCAATGTTCAGCTCTGTCACATTCGGCACCACAATAAAACCAAGCTATACGAGATCATTTTTCTATGTCACACATGCCTGGATATTGGCAATTTCATGCGCTTAAATCTAATAGTTCCCGAGACAAAAAGGGAGAGTCGGGGCACACCCAGTACTTGTATGCTCCTTTGAGTCTTCTGAGAAGCGGATGTCAAGATGGAGTAGAACGTGTAAGGATGAATTGCCGATGTAAAAAGAAGGAGTCATCAGAAGCGGATGCTACTCTGACCCCACACGAAGGAGACAGGAAGACGAGGTTGGTTAAGAGACGTCTCCTAGCCCGTATGTGGCTAAGGCAGGGTGGCAAATCCTTAGGGGGCTTCACAAGCCAAAGCTAGTCGAAAGAAGTCTCGTATGTTCCGGAAACAGATCCTTGATAGGACGCAACCTTGGGAGGCGTAGCCTTGGTACAAAGCAGTAGCGGCTTCTGGAGGCACAGCTGGGGCCCGCTCCATGCCTGAAGGACCAGCAGGGAGATTTTTATGCCGACTGCGCTTTGACATTCAGAAATGCGCATGCGACCCTCATCCAGCTCAGGAGTTGTTCTCCTGGTCCTTCCCTTTCTATTCTTGTTTTCACTCTATTTTAGGAGTTTTGTTCTCCAATCTTCGAATCTACATTTACCTTGATGAGAAGGAGTTGTTGGAAGACATGGGCTTGGTGGCACTATTTCAGAAAATCCTCAGCTTCTCATGCAAAACGACCCATCTCTACCAAAACGTCTGCCCATCAGAGGAGAGACTGCTCTAATATGAAAAACAAAAGTCCCTTATTTCTTATTTTGAAGCTCAAGGTTCAGACAGACAAAAATCTGCAAAACTAATTAAAAAAATCTTCAAATGTGCCTTGTATGACTTTTAAAGGCTTACATAGAGCATCTCACTGCTTTTTGTTCTTGTTGAAAATCTTCTCTGATAATGCTCCCAGCTGCATAGCTAACAACCTATGAAAAGAAAACGCAAAACAATAACAAGGTGAACACCAAATGTGTAAATAAAAACTTTATATTATAAAATGTCCTGATGAGATACTATTTACTTATTACATATGCAAAATGTGAAATTTGAAAGTGAAAATTTTAAGCAAATAACATGTTGATGTACTGAAGTGTCTTGATACAGGAAGGTTCAAGGGCCAAGTTTTACTAAGAAAAGTAAAATAGAAGTTTAATATTATTCATGTAAACCAAACAGATTATTTTGACATTAGCTTAGTTTTTCATTAAGAATAAAAGGCATATAATTGTGAAGAAGAAAATTTAGAAAATTCTTTGGGTAATTTTTTGTTCATGTATCTGTATTCTTTGGATGGACCAGATACTTCTTTAAGATTAATCATCACCTTAAAAATAACATATAAAATGAACTTACATTGAAGAATAATGCCCTATAAAAGTAAATGTTGAAAGGGAGAGTAAAAAGTGGAACTTGAGATATTCTATTTCAAGAAGAGACTAGAACCATCCATATAGAGCATCTAGCAGACCTGGCAAGCATGCCCTTCCATGTTCCTTACAGAGACACGGCCTCACATAATTCTTCCATTTGTACATTGGCTCCTGTCTACTGGCTACCCAAGGTCTCTGAAGGAAACTTACAGCACTGGGCTATGTCTCCAAGGCGTGACAGATGAGTGGGATGTTACCAGGGCAGGAATATTCTGCGTTGGGCTTGGTTAAGAGTCAGATTTGAAGGAGAGAAGAGCTTTGGAAACTGTTTAGGAAGAAACTAAGGTTTATTTTTAATCTCTGTAAGTTCCCAAGAAGAAATACAACTTACAAATATAATGTGAGATGATTGGACTAATTTGTAAGGTATTTAATCAAAGCTCAGGAACTGGGAGTTCAGGTCTTCAGATACAAGAAGGTGTGTAGGAAAGATTGCATTTAACTTCCTCACTGGCAAATTCTTTTTTTTTCCCTCTCATTTTATTGGTATGTATAGATGCAATACATCATGTTTACATTGATCTTGAGTGTTTTGTGCGTATACATATCATGACAAAATTACAAATTCTTTTCCTCCCCTTTTCCAACCTTTCCATCCCCTCCTCTTCAGTCAGCATTTTGTAACTTCCATGTGTAAGAGACAACGTGCAGTACTTGTCTTGCTGTGTCTGGCATTTTCCACTTCATATAACGTCCTCCAGTTCTATTCACTTTTCTGTAAATGACTATATTTCATTCTTATTGTGGCCAAATAATATTTCATTGTGTATGCATACAGTAATTTCTTTAGTCATCGGTACCTAGTCTGACCCATATTTTAGCTACTGTCAATAGAACCACACAAACATGGCCATACAGATATCTCTTTGGTCTGCTAACTTCACTTCCCATGGCTAGATACCCAGTACTGGGATACTGGGTCATGGGGTAGGCCGAGTTTCAATTTTCAAGGAATCTCTGTACTGTTTTCCAAAAAGTTTGATGAACTCTTATTTTTCAATATTTGCTTTTGTTTTTCATGCCTTTGGAGAGTTATCCAGAAAATTATTGCCTAAATAAGTGTGTTGAAGTGTTATTCCTATGCTTTTTTTTTTTTAAAAAAAAAGTAGATTCAAAGTTCCAGATATTATATTAAGGTCGCTGATCCATTTTGAATTTATTTTTGAAGAAGATGAGAGAAAGTGAACAAAGTATCAAATTTCAATCTTCTATATATGGACACCAAGTTCCACCAGCACTACTTACTAAAGTGTTCTTCTTTCTGCAATGCATAATTCTGGCACTTTAGCTGAAAATCAATCAGCTGTGATAGTTTTGCAGTTCTGGTGCTATCTATCTCTGTTTTTATGTCATCATCGTGCAGCCTGATTTCCTGGTGTGATGGTCAGAACCTGGTTATCCCCATGTGCTTAAGCAGGAGTTGATAATGTATGAAAATACCTGAGGTAAAGAGAGACTTGACCCAAGAACCCTTGTGTGAATAATACCATGTGTTTTGTCCATATGCTTGATGCTGTTCACTCTGTGCAAAGTTCTTCAGCCACTGGAGGTCTCTGTACAAGTTCAGCAAGATACATGTGCATCTTTATGTATAAAGAGAACCATTTCTTTATAAAGATGTTGTTGTTGAAAAAGAGAGCCTAATGAGTTACATTTCTATTTTTAATAGCTAGACAGTATTTGTAGCTTCTGGATAGTGTAGTCGCTGTGCTAATGTATGTAGGACAAAGCTGAAACTATTGTTTTTGTATGAGACCAAATGGCTATCCACATTTGAAAATATGCAGGCTTTGACTTTGGTGTTAGTTTTAGTTAAATGACAATGTACCAACTGTAAGTCGTGAACTAATTTTGTTTTTCCTTAGTTTGCATGGAAAAATATTCGTGTATTTGTCTTCAAGATAAATAAGCTCAGTGTAAGATACTTATTGAAGGAATTAAGATAATATCTGTCCACAAGCTACTTTAAAAGATATTTTTCAGATTAATAAAAATTCAGGTTGAAACTATGTAAGGTTTGATATGCTGAAAATGTCGTGATTCCTGGCAGCAGCAGACTTTAATGGTTAAGATTCATAATGTAAAAAATTTTAGTGGACAATAATACTATTTTAATTACTGTGCTGTTATATGAGAGATACAAGTGCGGAAGAGAATTCAGCTCTGATGGACTGAGGATAAACCAAAATGAAGGAAATGATAGTGTAGGTAAGGCACTGTGGAGCTCAGAAGCAGGAGAGTGTTTCTGTTCTGAAGAAAAAGTGGGGGGCTTAGATGATTGTTGACTCTCCAAAACCCAGAGGAAATCCCCATCCAGGGCTCCATATAGGAAAGTGCCTGGCAGGGGTGTGTTGTAGAGTTTGGAAGTCATGTGTAATGAATAGATTTTAGGTGCTCTTTCCTCAGAGTGTCAAACGAGTAACTGTGTAGATGATGCCAATGATAATTTGCTTCACTATCATGAATATTTTATTATATATGTGTAGTCCTTAATATCATGTTATACTCCTTAAAAACACACTATGGAAATTGTTTGAGAAAAAAATTATGTGTATTGATAGTGAGGTAGGTGAGACTTGGATACACAGGCATGTCGGGGAACAGGGCTGGAAAAGTGTAGGGTAAGCTTGGGGAATGGAAGATGGCACAGGTTGACAGATGGACAGAGCCTGGGACATGAAATCTTGTGATCCAGTCCCAAATATCAGTGTGAGGATTTGGGCTTTAATTTTGAAGAGGGAATGGAAGAACAAAATTTATAGTTAACGAATGCACTCATATAAGCTGGGGTCTGTGCTAAGTTCTTCCTTCATAATATCATTTCTAATTCTTTGTCGTTTTGTGGATGAAGATTTACCCCAGTAAATAGAAATAAATGATATCATTTTAAAGTAAGATACTGTATTCTAACATATTCCCTGCTTCTAGAGATGTTAAAATATCCATTTTCAAGGAGCATCTTTAAATTGAGGGAAAGGAGATTTTTTTTTTTAAAGAACTCAAAAACTGTCTAGGAAGCATAAATGATTAGGAAAGTGTTTTTTACAATAATAATAATAATAATAGACTTTGCATAGTATTTATAATTCACAGGTTATTTTTACATGTGTTGCTTCTTTCAAATCTCATAGAAATTCTCTCTATCATGGTTTCAATTTGATACATGAAATAGTATAACTTGTAGAGTATTAGGTCTAACATGTTCTTAACTTTAAGAAAATGGCATACTACATAATATATCACACATTCTTATTTGTAAATTATATTCTATACCTTATAATACATTTATTTATGTAGAAAAAGTAAAGCGCTAGCAACTGCCAATATTAGCATTGATACGGAGGACAAGAGAGTTAGAATTTTACTTTGTATGATTTTAGGTTTTTGAGTTTTATGGTAAATATGTATTATTTAAAATCCAAACATATTTAAAAAAGAGAGTAATGGAGACCTGCATCTCAGAGTTGTAATTTTTTTGAAGGTCGTGTAGATAGTGGCTGGGAGAGTGGAGAAACTCTCAGCTGGAAGAAGCAGTCTTCTGAGCTTCATCCTCCCTACCGTTCTGTGAATATTGGCAGGAGCTAGTACTGCCTATTCATTCAAGGAAACACAGGAAAGCAGGAATAAAAGGTAATTTTGCTGGAAATGTATTCTGAAAATGAAATTAATTTGGGGGGAATTACACAAGATGATCTCTTGGCTCTTGCAAGTAGTCATTTTAATACAGCTGAAATGAAACAAATATGGATACAAAAGGGCAGCTCTGAGAGAGGAAATCACCATCCAGTGCTGCAGATGGGAAAGTGCCTGGCAGGGAGTGTTGAAAACAGAGAAACTGCCCTACTCATTGGGGTCGGGTCACTTCATAGAAATGGATGTTCCATTGGCCAAGTGCATGTGAAAGCTACGGAAAGCCAGACTTCGTGGGACAATCTCAGCAAAGTGTCCTGTATACAAGAAATGCCCTTTAGGGACTCCAGATCTTTGAAAAGCTATCCAAATGTGTACTGAAGTCTTATGAAGAGTATTAAAAGTGAATTGCAGTCAACACAGAGAAATTGTGCCAAGATATTTCTCAGTCCTCCTCCCAGTATCCCAAACACTGTTGTTTGGTCACTAACTACTTCAGGGTCCCATTGTATTTTCTCAAAACTCTCTAGAACTCATTCTCCAAACTCAATTCGCGTTGGCTCTTCTCTTTCTTTTCACTGAATTCCTCCATTCTTTCTGGGTTAGTTGTTTTCTCTTACTAAAGTGGTTACTCATTGGTTACAACATCAAAGGGCAGGGAAAGCTTATGAGGAAAGCTTCTTGGAAGCCAAGCCTTCATGGGGGAAGGTTTGAGTCCATGTCATCACACAATCAGATATAACCGGGGGTCCCATGTGACACGGGTCTGTGCAATGTCACTGCCAAAGGAACAGCAGTCTGACTCTGGGAGCCAAGACCAGTAGTGCTGATCGTTAAGTGTTTTGGAGGGACACAGTGAAGGGGTTTCTTAGAGCACTGTAGGTAGAAAACTTACTCATCACGTCTCTCGACATCTCCCTCTTTTTCTCCTCAAAGCGACCATTTAAAGCAAATATTAGGAACACTCAAGTTAGGGAATTCACTGTTAAATGGAGTGTGAGAATACTCTGCGATATGATTAATAAAGGAGTCCTGCATAGCTTTCTTTCATTCAATCAGCAAACAGACACTAAGCCACAGTGAGGGACTTGGGACTACGACAGGAAGTAGATACAGTGAACATGGCACTCGCAGTCTGTTAGAAAAATGGGAATCAAACATTAAAATTGTGGTCGGAGTAATAATATCTTGCCTATATTGAATACCAACTCTGTGCCAAGGAGTGCGTTAAGAGCTGTTTTTAATCTCTTCTATCTGAACTTTCCAAGAAGCCCGTGTGATAAATAACCACGATTACTTCCATTCTACAAATGTTAAAACTGGATATTATATAATAATATCGGATCCAGGATTTAAAAAGAAGTTTAACTAACTTATGACATAAATCCTTTAGCTGACATTAAAGTCATATTGATTTCTAGAAGGGAAAGAGCAGAGACCAAACAAATGGTGTTTGGTCTCAAGAATACAAAAGAACGGATCTGTGGGAATACTTGGTATACAGCATGTTTTGAAGTTTGTTCATATTTATTATTAATTTAGAAATTATTTTCATCATTGCCAATAGTTGATATTCATGAAATACATATTGTCTTGATAGTATGCTGAACAGTTTACCTATCTCACGGTATTTTGTCCTTAACACAAATCTACAATTAATATTCCTATTTTAGATATAAATTCACTTAGGTTTCAAGACCTAAGTTCCTTGATTAAGGCTGTATACCCTTAGACCTTGGTGTAGAGTTTCAAGCTGAATTCTATCTTCTGAATTTGAAGGGTGACATATATTTTTTCCTATGAGATGACTCCTTTACGGTAGGGTGGTGCAGCGATCAGCGGTTTTCTTCCCTGCACATGATCTACCCTGATTCTGAGCTTTTTCTTGATGCTCATCTAGGTGACTGAGGAACAGGGTCAGTGACACACGGCAACGTGGAGAGCTGGCCCCCTCCAGCAGGGCCTGAGCTCGTGTGCTGGATCTAATATCCACGCCTGTGATTTGTGAATACTTTTATAGGTGGAGTTCAATTGGTACAGCTCTCCACAGTTGGCAGGAGTGGTTATCGGGCTACGGTTTAAGTTGTGAAGTTGCTGCTGCTGGGACTACCTCCAGCTACGGGCTGGGGCTTTCAGATGTGTGATGTATTTCACTCTCAGTGGCTCATCTGAAACCATTAAAAAAATGCCCCTGGGCCTCTAGGCTCCCGAGATAAAGTACTGGGAAGGGCTGCATGTCTAGGGAGTGGTAAATCTTGGGGCAATTTAAAGCTCTCCATGTTGTGAGAGTGTCTAGCCACTCAGGCTCCATTTCTTCCTGGAACATTTGCTGTCTTTCTTTCTTTTTTGTTGGAGACTCTCTCTGACTGGGATTATCACATTTGATTTTCTTGGAATGAATCAGAGCTCTGAATTGTGCAAAGTGGAAAGCTAGTATGAACATTCTTCCCTTCTCAGGGATTGGGAGTCTTATTAGTCGAAAGTTTTAGCTTTCTGTGATTTGTTTTTTAATGTTGTGGTCTGCACAGAGGTAGATAAGATGTAATGCTATCATTTTGTCTTCCTATGATTTTCTTAATAACTATTGTTTATAGTTTATAACTGACTCTAGTTCTGAAAAAGCATTTGAAGTAGTTTTCAATATAGGATCAATGCAATACAGTGCAATTGTAAACACTCAAATGTAAGCCTCTTACGAGTTGAAAGATGATGAATGCAGGAAGTGATTACCTTGGGCTAGTAAACTATTCCATCTAACATTTAAATTTAGTTTCATCTCAGAAAACAAAGTGTGAGATAGATTTTTATAGCCTTTTTAAAGGAAAAGAAAAGTATACAGGCTATTTTTATAGAGAGAGAATTCTTCCTGAAACAATTCTAGTAGAATGAATGTGTAAGTTTTGTGTTAGAGATGAACATAAGGGTATAAAATATTTGCCCTTTATAAGACATAAATATAGGTATACAGGTGTATAAATGTAGGCATACGCATAGTAGTTCTGTAGTACACATGTACACATCCATCCATCCATCCATCCATCCATCTATCCATGCATATTGTGGTAGGCAGGATAAAGGCCATAGAAAGATGTCCAAACTCTATTACCCAGAGCTTGTTAATAGGTTATGTTAGGGAATAGGTTTGCTAATTTAGGCTGCTAACAGTTTGACTTTAGAAAATGGAGATTATTCTAATTTATCTAAGTTGGCCTCTATTTATACATGAAGTTCATTAAAAGGGAAAGTGAAAACAGAAAATATTAGAATGATGTAATGGAGTGGCTTTGAGAATGGGGACAGGAGACCACGAATCACAGAGCAAGGACAGAGTCTCTAGAAACTGGGAAATGTGAGGAAGTGGATTGTGTCCTAGTGTCTTCAAAAGGAGCGCAGACCTGTGGACATCTTGGTTCTTAGCCCTCCCCAAAAAACAAGTCAAACTTTTGACCTATGGAGCTGTAATATAGTAAACTTATGTTAGGCCACTTTGTTTGTGATGATTTTTCAGAATAGCAATAAAAATCTAATGTGGGCACATATATCCATACAAAAGATGACAGAGAAATAATCGAAAGAAGAGGAAAAATCAGTGAAGATATTTTTATAAGGAATTAAGATAATCCAGTATAGGTACCTTAATCACAAAGAAGCCATAGAATTTTCATTCTCCTATATTAATACAATTATTTCATTATATGCACTATAAGGATGCAACTTAATAACTTGAATACCTAATATAGCTGTTGTATTTAGTCTTCACCAAAATAACAATGTTCTATTTCTTCCTCAGAGGTTACAACTACAAACAACATGCTAAGGCCAGCTCCTGCTGCTCCTGAAAGCTGACTGGCAGTTGTCTCTTACTCTGTGGTGATGTGTCTACGGATTGAATTAGGCAATGGTAGAGTATAACTAGCTATAAAATCAATGAAGTAATAAAGACACTTCTAACTAAAGAAACCCAGGACCTGATGGATTCATGGCAGAATTCTACCAGAAATTCAGGGTAGAGTTTATGTCAATACTCATTAAACTCTTTCAAGAGATCAAAAAGGAAGGAGAGTTGCCAAAGTCATTCCTTGAAGCCAGCAGAAATTTAATACCAAAACCAGACAAAGAGCCAACAAAAAGAAAGCTACAATCTAATTTTCCTAATAAGCGCAGATGCAAAAATAAGATACTCACAAGTAGATTGCAACAAATCATAAAAAGGATCATACCAAAATAAAAAGCACTTAGTGGGGCTTGGGGGTATAGCTCAATGGTTAGAATGCTTGTGTGCCAAGTGCAAGGCAAGGACCTGAATTCAATCCCCCAGTACCACATCAGTTGGGCATGGTGGTGCTTGCCCATTATCTCAGGACTTACAGTTAAGAGACTGAAGGAGGGGGATTGCGGGAAGTTCAAGTCCAGCATGGTCTACACAATGAGTTCAGGACCAGCTTTGACTACAGAAAGAAGGAAAGGAAGGAAGAAACAAAGAAAGATACAAAGAAAGAAAAGGAAGAACAAAAGAACTGAAGAAAGAAAAAATTCAACACTCATTTATGATAAAACCTCTGATGAAAATAGGAGTAGAAGGAATTTAGCTCAATATGATCCAAGCAATCTCAACAATCCCTCTGCTAAAATCATTCTAAATGGAGAAATACTGAAAATATTTACTCTAAAATAGGGAACAAGAAAATGACATTCACTTTCATCCCTCTTGTTCAATATAGTACTCAAAATTTTGGCCAGTGCAATCAGTCAAGAGAACGAAATAAAAGGAATATGAATTGGAAGAGAAATAGTTACGATATCCCTTTTTGCAGACTCTATATCGAAGACCCAAAAATCTCCGTCAGAAATCTTGTAGAGCTAATAAGCAAATTCAGCCAAGTAGCAGGTTATAAAATCAACACTCACAGATCAATAGTACTCCAGTGCACCGACAATGAATTCAATGAGAAGGTTATCAAGAAAGCAACTCCATTCATAACAGCAACAAAAATGTAAATACTTAGGAATAAACCTACCAAAGAACAGAGGATCTCTATAGAAAAGTCACAAAACTCTAAAAAAGAGATTGACGACAACTTCAAAAAATAGGAGGACGTCCATGTTCCTAGAGAGAAAGAACTAATATTGTCAGAACGGCCATAATTTGAAAATTGTTACATAGATTCAATGCAATGCCAATCAAACTATCAAGAGAATTTTTTTTTTTACAGAACTAGAAAAAAAACAACTCAAAAATTTAGGTGGAACCAGAAAAGACCCAGAATTTCTAAAGCAATCATAAGTAACAACAGAAAAGTTGGAGGAATCACAATTCCAGACTTCAAAATAGACTATGAGATAACAATGATTAACACTACACAGTTCTGCCACAAAAATAGAAACGAAGATCAACAGAACAGCATTGAGAATTCAGAGATAAACCCAAGCCAACCAGCCCTCTGCTTTTTGACACAGGGTCCAAAACCATTCACTGGATAAGAGAGAACATCTTCAACAAATGGTGTTGGGAAAAATGGACATCTGCACGTAGAAGAGTGGAGCAAGACCCATAGTTTTCACCCTATATTAAAACCAAATCAAAATAAATGACAGAGCCAGATATCCAAATAGAAACTGAAAATTCTGGAAGACAAAGTAGGTAAAATATTGGATGGTATGGTTACAGGAAAGAAATTTTTGAACAGAACATAAATTGTACAACACATAGCAGAAAAATTCAACAAATAGCACTGCATCAATCTAAACCTTTTGCACCCCAAAGGAAACAACCAACAGGAAGGAAGATTTACTTTCTGATTTTCTGACCAATATGAAACCAGGGAGTGTTGATTGTTAAACATTTGCCAGTATGTCTCTACTTTTATAAGTTGACCGATTCGGATGTCCCAAACTTAAGCATCATCTTTGAATCCTGTTTTATTTTTTCCTGTTTGTTTTTCATGATCTACATATAGTGAAGTAGCTGGTCCTTCCATCTGTCTCTAAATCATAACCACTTTTTAAAAACCATCTCATGGTTGCCACACTAGCCTAAGATACCATTATACCTTGCAAGGGTCTTTGCAATGGGCTTCTCATGGACCCCTGGGTCTTCTGTTGACTATGTAGTGACTTAAAATACGTATCATATCATGCTACTTCATTGGGTAAATCCCTGCACCATCCTGAGAACAAGAACGTAAGTTCCTCCGATCAGTCCTGGAGACAGATGATGTAGCCTTCCAACATCAAAGCCAGATTCCATTTGAATGACCACAAGCCTGGGGCTCTGCCTTCTATAGGGAAAAATGATTGGTAGAAGCAGGTCAGAGGTCAGCAGTGCAGCCCGGACGTCAGCTACTCCAGCCTTCAAGGCTCTTCCTTCGCTTCAGTTCAACTCTCCAGTTTCATTTTGTCTTCTTCCTGCCTAGCTCCCTGTGTTCTGCTCACATTATTCTTTCCTTTCCTTCCTTATTGGCCAATCTGGGTTCTGTCTTACTTCCGTTGCTGAGAACCACCCTCTCCCTCTCCTCTGATCTTTGCACCGCTACCTTGGTTTAATGTTTCCACTTCAGTGAGCCTTTCCTGGCCACCCAGCCTGGAAGTCTGTAACATTCTTACAATATTCCCTTATATCATTTTCCGTTTAGCACTTGTGCCTAAGTACTATTTTTCTTGTTCATTTATAGTGCCTGGCACATGGCAGGCTCCTAAGAATTGCTTGTTGAAAGAACACATTAACTCAGGGAACACTTACAGTGTTTTAAACACAAGCTAGAAATAGGTTCCACCGATGGCTTCTTTCCTGTCTGGGGCTTAGTGGCAGGGGTGGCTGGTAAAAACTGTCAACTCTGGCCTGGGACTCGAAAGTGGAAAATGGTTTGAAGTGGTAAAAACGTGAGTTAGAATGTCAAACAGCTCACAGAGTCTGAGTGAGCTCTGCGGTCTCTGTAAAATGTGTCGACATGTCAGGTATCAGGGTCAGGAGGGTGATTAAAAATCCTGAATGTAAGCACAGAAATCACTTGGGCAGAGCAGATAGATTTGTCCTGGGCTCAGAGCTGTCCAGCCCAGGAGCTGCTCCTGGGACCTGGCTCTACCCACCTCCCCAGGTCTGTCAGGTGGAGGTTTTCCACGCCCCCCTCCCCCGCTCTTTCTGTGAGCTCCTCTAGACCAACCTTGCCCATCCTAAAAGCCAACCTTTTGCATTTCAGCTCTCACACTGAACTTTCTCCTTGGAGAGTTTTCAAGACAGTGAAGTACTCCACCACTCAAGTTGACTTTCTTCCTACATTAGAGTGGCCATTGTGTTTTCTCATTGTCTTTTATACTCTCTAGATAGAGAAAGGCAAACTTGCTTTGTTACACTGATGAGTTTCTTAAGCTGAGCTTCCTAAAAGTGACTCTTACTATTGTTGTGAATTTTGAGCATAGGGAGAGACTTGAAGTATTTCAAAAGGGTCTTTATTTCACGTAGAGAGTAATGTTCCAAAGCTAGTGGCACATTCAAGACAGGATCTGTACAAATAGGATTTGTAAGTAGTTAATTTGACCTGGGGATTAACATCATGCTGTCACCTGGAAAGTGAAAAAGAAATGTAAATAAGTTACCGTTAAGATCTGGGACTCATTAAACAGTAGGAGACCCCTCCAGATGTCGCCTGTGAGGAATTCAGCTGAAGATGTTAGAGTTGCACAGGGTCTACTCTTCTCACTTTCCTGTCCCGTTAAAGGTGGTGGTAGAAGGTTGAATGTTGGTCATGGGGCTCCGGAAAATTTGTGGAAGTTTGGATCACATGCATATAAATTAGATTACATACAATTTTCCGATGATCTACTGTGTTTTCTTCTAATTCTTTGGAAATTTGTTGCACTTGACGACTGTGTAAGATTTAACTGGACACTGGATTAGCTGGGAGTCCCCAGTTCTTGTCTGTTTCAGAGGTAGAAAGTTTGTACTTTCAACAATTTTGATAGTGCTGTACAATTCTTACTTTTAGACCCTTCTGTAGACTAAAGGTCTTAGCTTTTTCTCATCTGTTCCTGAAGGGGATGGTTCCTATACAGCATACCTCATTTATACAGATATGGTGGCCACAACTGAGTGAACATGAACCCACACATGTAAAACAGTGAACAGATACAGATGTTTAATAAGGACCTAACTATGTATGACAATAGTAACAATATGGTGATAATAATTGTCCTCTGATCACTGAGTAAAGTTGAAAAATATTGGGATAAAATATACCATTTTCTTTAGCTATTCTCTGTAAGTTTTCCTTTTTGGTTTCAGGTTTTCATTTTTAAGGCTTCAATTTCCTTATGATGATCACCTGTGTTGCAGAGCTAAAACAGTACATGTTCTTTATTAAGTAGGTGGACTTAGAATAGGACAACATTCTATTAAGTCAGAAAGGTATTTTTTGAGACTGGCAATTTAATTTTTTTTTGGTAATTTGAAAAAGCCATTGAGTTTCTATTATCAACAAAGAGTCTTAATGTTTAACAAAAAGGTTGAGAGTTTAAAAAATCAAGTAGAAAAAAACTTCACAGAATAAGGATATTTACACATGTATGAAGTGTTTACATTTTAACTTGTGTTACTATAAGAGTTAAGTAAAAAAATAAAAAGTTTACCCAATGAAAATTCGATGGTAAATTAAGGTTAGTATATTGTTAAAGAAGGAGTTTTTTTTTACCAGTTTCATTTTGGAGATAATTCTCAATATTTCTCTTTATTTTTATTCATTTTTATTTGAATAAATATGCACTACACACTTATTTACATGTTAATTACATACAACTTGGGAATTTGGTGCCCACACATAACATTTTCTGACCTTTTCTTTTTAAGGTCTCCCTCTTTCCCTCTCCCACCCCATTTCCCCACTTTCTCACCCTCAAGATCCCTTCCCAAATCTGAGTAGACCATTTCCCTATTTCCTACTCTTTTTCTGACATTTTGCTCTTTTAGTCATTTACATTTTGGCAAGAGATTGTCATGAGATAATGTATCTTTCAAATTGGACTTATTTTTCTAAACGCTATTGATTCAAAGTATACCTGTGTTCTTAAAAACAGTTCAAATCTAACTTTTTATGGCAATATAATGCTCCATTGTGTATTTTTTCCCACTCATCTGTTAATGGGCATGTAGATGGTTTCCAGGATTTAGATGTTATGTCTTGTGCATAAACATGAGTATGCATGTGTCTCTATGATATGATGAATTTAGTATTTTTGGAAGATGCTGAGCAGAGGAGTAGCTGGGTCGAATAAGATTTCTGTGCTCAGTTTTTTAATGATTTCTGTGGAGGTTACACTAGTTTGCAGTCCCACCAACAGTGTACAAATGTTCCCTTTTCGGCACACCCTTGCCAATATCTGTTGTTTTTTTGACTTAATGATAACCATTCTTGTTGGAATAAGATGAAATCTCAGGATTGTTTTAATTTCCATTTCTCTGATGGCCAGAAATGCTGGACTTTTTTTTTATTGTGTTGATCGGCTGTTTGTGCTTCTTATTTAGTGAGGTGTCTTTTCATTTCAGTTGTCCTATTTTTGACTGTTTTTTTGGGGGGAGGGGGATAGGAGACTTACTCTTTTAAGCTCTTTATATATTCTAGTTATTAGTTCTCTGTCTGAGGAGTAGCTGGCATTTTCCCCCCATTCTGTTGGTTGTCTCTTCACTCTGTTGATTATTTCCTTTTCTGTGAACAATTTTCTTAATTTGATGCAGTCCCACTTGTTGATTCTTGGTACTATTTTTTGTGCAGTTGGCATTCTGTTCATGAAGTCCGACACTGTCCTGGTGGTTCCTAGTGTTTTCTCTATTTTATCTTTTAGCAGGTTTGATGTTTCTGTTCTGATGTCTGGATATTTGATCAATTTTGATTTGACTTTAGTGTAGAGTGAAAGATATGGGTATAGATTCATTCTTCTGTGTGAGGATAGACAGTTTTCTCAGCACTATTTGTTAGAGAGACTGTCCTTTCTTTTTCTAATTTTAACTTTTTAAAAATTATGCATGAATTACGGATTCAATAACACATTGAAAACAAATGGCTCGGGGAAACAAGGACCATCTGCACCATTTTTGGCCTCCTTTTCCCGCCCTCTTACCCTTGCCCTGTGCCTTGGCCCCTCCCACTCTCAGTTGTTTGTCCCTTTTCTAGCCATCCGTTGTCCCTCCTCACACCCTCTCTCTCATGTTGGGGTCTTCTTATGAAATTAATTTTGTGAATTTCATAAGAGGGACACCCATCAGTAGTCAGTCTCTAGTGTTTGGTCCATTTCACTGAGCATTGTTGACTCAAGGTGGCCCCATTTTCTTTCGAGTGTTTTGTGTCTGTCTTCCTTTATGGTTGCGTAGTATCCCACGGTGTATAGACATCCCGTGTTCCTTATCCTTTCCTCTGTTGATGGGCAAGTAGATTGTTACCAGGACTTAGCCATTATGAACTGCACTGCTATAAATAAAAGTAAATGACCCCATCAAGAAACGGGCAGCTAAAATGAAAGAACCTTCTCAGAAAAGGAAGTAAATGGCCAACAAGCATATGAAAAAGTGTTCGGCATCACTGGCCATCAGGGAAGTGCAAATTAAAACAGCACTGAGGTTTCATCTCACGCCAGTGAGAGCGGCCTGCATTAAGAACTCAAAAAGCAATTGTGGGTGAGGCTGTGGCAAAAAAAGAAACACCTCTACGTTATTGGTGGGGTTGCAGCCTGCCTGAACCTTTATGGGAAGCAGTCTGAATACCCCTTACAAAGCTGAGAATAAAAATCCCATTCGATCCAGCTACAACTCTACTGGGCATGTTCCTAAAAGAAATAAAGTCAGCATATCATAAACACACACTCCTGTCCATGTTTATAGCAGAGACTTGTATCGAATGCTTTTCATCCTTCTGTCGAATATCGGGCACTGAGCATACTTACGTTTTTCTATGCATCTTCAGTTCTGTCTCACTGATCTCCGGTCTGTGTTTGTGCCAGTAGTGTGTGGTTTAAATCACTTTTGCTTTGCAATGCAATTTAAGGTCTGGGATTCTGATGCCTTCTGCTTTGCTCTTGCTGCCAGCTTTAGCAATTCCGGGCATCTTCGGACTCCTTACAAGTTCTAGGGCATTTCCTAGTTCTTTGAAGAACGCTCTGGTTGTTTTGATTGACTTTGGGTTGGAATTATGGAATTACGTCCAGCTTGCTAATGTTAATTCTGCCTATTCAGGAATATGAGCTGAATCTTTGTTTTCCAAGTCTTCCTTATTCTCTTTCCTTAGGCTCTATAATTTTTGTGATAGAGATCCTTTATTTTCATGGTAAAGTTTATTCTTTAGTATTTAGGTATTCTGAAGAGGGTAATAGAAAAAATTTTAAACACAGTTAGTTTAGCTTAAGTGTACATTGCTTAGAAATCTGCAGTGATATCCTAGGCCTTCACATTCCTTTAGCACTCACTGATTCATACAGAGAAACTTCCAGTGTTGTAAGTAAGGTTCACACATGTAAGGTCCAGCAAGTCACCTGATGTGGTGTGAATCTGGAGCATCCCCCAAAAGTCCCATGTATTTGAATATAGTGGGATAACTCTGGAACTGCATGTTATTGGGAGATAGGACTTGGATGGAAGGGATGGATGCTTGGAGTTTGATCTGGAAAAATTGTGTCAACTCATTGAGAGTGGGGGGAGATTTCAGTTGTGTGTTGTTGAATTGTGAGCCAGAAAGTGAGGATGGGGCATCCATCCTGGGTGTGTGTGGGGATGCAGGGGACAACTACAGCTTGAATTGAGTAAAGGAAGGAAGAAGAAAGATTGCTACTGCTTCTACCTAGGAAAACTCCAGCCTTGTAGGAATCTGCAGGCATTGGCTTGGTTCCTGCTTCACTTGGTCTTCTGTCTGCAGTGGGGTGGGCAGCTCTTCAGCCTCGCCTCCTGCTTCCAGCATTTGCTGGCTGTCCTATGAATGGGCTGTGTGAGACTTTCTGAAGCTGTGAGCTAAATAAATCTTTCCCCCCTTACAAAGGATGTCGGGTATTTTGTCACAGCGATGACAAGTAAGTAAGACATGTTCTATTTAGATGTACTTTAAAAAAATCCTTTAGTCCATATTTTTACTGTACTTTTTCTGTTTATATATGTTAACATATGAAAAGTGTTTCACAACTGCCTAGTGTTTGTATATAATACACTGTGCAAGTTTTTATCCTAAGAATGAGAAGCTATAACCTTGTTTGTGTGTTGCAGAGGTTACTGTAAGCATGTACTGTGATGTTTGTATAATAATGAGATCACCTAACTGCTTTTCTCAGGATGTATCTCCATCATGAAGAATTGTATAACTGCATGTTGCTTCGTTCAATTATCATAATGGTAGTTTTTCTATAATCATAGAATGTATATAAATGATAAAGAGTATGGCTGTTATCAAAAGTAATGCTATAAAATTATAACAAATATTGAATAGCTTATCGCTTTTAAGTGTTTTATAACTTTAAGTTAAAATGAGTATTTTTCTAAAATATAATTTCACTTTTAAATGAATTGTATGCACATGCTTAGGTAAGTGCATGCTTTTATTTGAAGTTACTTTTTAAATAAATGCAAGGACATACATGTATATTTAACACAGGTAAGTTCTTACATATTTTAAGAAAAGGGAGCCCATGGCTAATAAAGATGTTTTATGAAAATATTTAAAATATGTGTTTTTATATAAGAGCTTTTGCAGAATAGAAAGTAATTCTATATTGAGATATTCCTTTTTGCTTTATTGGCACTGTATTGAAGCTAGGCAAGCAGTTATTATATCAAAGTGTAATTGGTCTTATTTTGAGACCTTTTGAGCTACCTCATATTGCTTATTGAAGAATAACAGGGCTCTGATATTATTTGATTATTTGGTAATTCTTCAAAGCCTAAATAGAACACTATTCAATTAAGTTTAACAAGATTTATTTTGCTTGACTCCACAAATATTTATTGAGTGATTACATGATGTCACACATTGCATTAATTACAAATGGATTGTTTGATTTCACCGAACTTTGTCTGGAAGGAAATTGAGGAAAGTAAACTTATAATTACAGCACAAAATACACGCATGTTTTGGTAGAGTGAGATAGGAAAACCACCATGTTCTCTGGCATCAAGGAGACTTCTAGAAGTTGACTTTTACTCTGAGATGCCACTCAAAAAAAACAACATACATTCAGACTCCTGTTGAGACAACATACTTGGAAATCAGAGGTGGGGACGTGGCGGCAGGAAAGGAGGGACAGGCAGGGATCGTGAAGTGCGTTTGTCAAGTGTGTTCTGGACTGGAAATGTATTGAAGATGTTTGGACCTTTTAAGGAAGAAATTATGCCTAAGTTCATTAGTCAAGATTTTTTTTTTAACAATATAAAGCTTGTTTATTCTTCACATAAGTAAAGTTAGGTATTTCGTTCTTTACCCAGTCTCAATAATTTTTTTTTTTTTTTTTTTTTTTTTTTTGAGACAGGGTCTTGCTCTGTAGTCCAGCCTGGTCCTGAATTCACTTGGAGCCCAGACTAATCTTGTACTCAAGGCAACCCTTCTGTCTCAGCCTCCCAAATGATGGGATTACAGGCATATAGCCTCATGCCCAGTTTATGTGGTGTTGAGGAATTGAACCCAGGTACTTAGCGCTTTAACCCCTGAGCCATTTCTCCAGCCCCAGTGCTTTTTAAAACATGGATGTGAGCTCCAATTTTAGTAGAAAAAGTTTCAGAATAAAGCCGCTGAGAAAGAACAGTTTTGTAGAAAGTCTCCATCCCCTGAGAGGATATGTGCCTGTCCTTAGAAAGCAGCAATAGAGCTGTAGAAATATTATTGCGTTTGGGTTTCAGAGTATGTGATAAGACAAGAAATATAATGATAGCAGGAAAGTTGGAAATAGTGGATGCTGTAATGTAAGAAGAAGCTAAAGTCTTTTTAAAAAGGAGCTTTCAGTGCAATGCATATTAGGGATGTGTCCGTATAAGATGCTCATTGTATATATTATAGGTTTGTAATCTTTGCTATATAAAATGACGTTTAGACTGTACATACGGGGGTAGAGTACTGCCTGCCCCCATACACAGTAAAATGCTGCATGATTGTTTAGAACTTCCATCTCTTTTACTGGCGTATAGGCAGAAGAAACAACTGTATGTTACTGCCTTGCAATTTTCTCATACACCAAAATTAAAAAATTTAAAATCTCAACTAAAGTAAGGAATTTTCCAGTCTCATTTCTCTTCTCACATAGCGTATTTTAGAGGCATATAGGAAAGCTACGTTCTCCGCAAGTGGCCTTTTTATTTTCAATTTTTATCACCTTTTTTGTATGATGCACTGAGATGTATGCTTTCTTAGTTCAGGGAGAGACGCCATTTTCTCCCATGGCCGCTATCCTGTATGTGCACTTTGGGAAAGATAATCTGGAACAAAAGGCTATAAGTGCTATATATAGAAACAAGAAAGATCCAGGGCCATTTTATGTTAAACAAAAAATAATCTCTCAAAGTACTAATGAGATATAACAGAGAATATAATATAATATATGGATAAGAAGAGAAAAAAAGACAAGGCAGTTAATTTGTACCAGTGTGTGGAGGTGACAAGGTCTTTGTGGGATTTATGTCTGTGTAACTGGCTTCCGATTCTAAGTGATTCATCTGCTCTCTAAATCATACTCCCTATTAATAAGAAAATTGACTTTTCAGCAATTAATTTATTGCCACAGTAATTCTGAAGTGTAGCCTGTAAACAATTTGGAGCATGCCATATGTGTTGCTTGGAGGCTGTACATGACTAGATTTTGAATTCAAATTAATAGCATGAAACATTAGCAGTTAATCCTGCATGTTTTTGGAAGTGCTTGCTTATTACTGCTTTTAAAACAATCTTGAATTTTTTAATTGAAAAAGAAAGTATGTATTTTGTGGAGGAAAAAAGTATAAAAATTCACAATAAGCATTTTACATGAAGTATTCCTTTATATGCCTGCTTGTATGTTTTATGTTAAGAATTCAGTTTTGTTGGGATTAAATCCAATATTAAATAGTTGTGCATTTTCACACAGGCTAAAAAAATATGAGAACAGAATGTGTTTCACACCTACTTGTTTGAAGAAAGAAAAGAACCTCTGTAGAAGCTGGAAAAAAATGTCAGTCTTTTGTGGTAGGAGTTATTCAAAGAAAATAGATTTTTGGGACACATTTTCATAGAAGGTACTTGAATATGCACTATAAACATTTGTGTAAATTTTGAATATTTGATTAATCTGTCAAGATTTAGGGATTTCTAGATTACTAATGTGCACAGATTAGACTTTCAGTGATAAGTTCTTGACGAAGTATTTATGAAATCTCTGTAATATGCCAATTAGTGGATGAGATACAGATTTTTTTCATCCCTTTGAGAACAATTGTCATATGATATAAGAAAGAAAAGGTAACTAAGTGAAATTTTGTGTCCCCCAAGCCAAATAGTTTATACACAAAGCAGTTGAAAGAGAAGAGAAAGAAAAAACAAAAAACAAGAACAAACGCTGGTTTTCCAAAGGGAATTGTTCAGTGTAATGATGAACCACAGAGCACAGAATCCCAGCGACCTTTTCTCTCAAGTAAGAAACTCCACTCACTGTTAACATTGAATGAGGAGGTTTTCGCTTAAAGAAATGTGAGAAGCATTGACCACAAGACCCTGGAGGGGCTGGTGGCATTGTGGCTAACGGGGCAAAGATGGAAAAACAGAGACGAAGCTCCTGAGAGAATGAGACAGGAAAATTCTGTCTTTCCCAGCACCAAAGTAGTGTGAAAAAGTGGAAAATAGATTATTACTGGTACATTTGTTTTTGAAATGATGGAATATTGTCTATGTAGGCTAACTGCCATTTCCTTAATGGAACACTGGATCACAGAGATAAATCGTGATAACAGCAACACTAAGCGAAATTCCGTGGAGGAGGGGAAGGGTAAAAGGAAGGATAGTAGGTTGCATGCCTCCATGGCACCGTGGTCATCACTGGAGACCATGACCAGGCCGTGGCTTGTGTTGGGCCACCCCTAATTACTGTACTCCGTGAGCGTTTAGGGTAGGTAAGCTGAAAGCTTGTTCTTTTTATCTTATTTCCCAGAAAGGATTCAAATGAAGTTTTCTGTGAAGTATTCACAGGAATATTTGGTGGAGGAGTAACAGATTGTCAACATCTTTTTATGGAAACTTCATGGTAATACCTATGTTTTGATTCTATTGTCTGTGAGCATGCTGACAGATGAATGTCAAACTTTAGAGCTTTTCTCAGTTAAGCAATAACCTAACACTTGTGGTCCCTAACTGACACCTAGAGGGGTCTAGGAGAGTGAAATTGGCCAAGCACCCTGGCCCCACTTCTTGATTCCGTGGAGCTCTTGTGCCTGGCTGTCTGCTGGTTTCCTCCTCGGGTGTGGGAGGGGAAGAACTAGGGCTGGAGACTAACAACTGAGTGTTGACAGGTTGCTTGCCTGCTTCCTTCTGAGACCTGAACTAAAGAGAAACTCGGTGCTTTGGAGGCTCAAAAGGCTACTCCATTAAGATATTGGAGTTTCTGCTAGAATTTATGAAGTACTAAGCACAATACCCAGCATTTAGTGAAGTACTCTGTCCATTCACTGGAACATAGCAAGACACAAGTGTCTGGTGA
This sequence comes from Ctenodactylus gundi, assembly GCA_004027205.1. Classification (NCBI taxonomy): domain Eukaryota; kingdom Metazoa; phylum Chordata; class Mammalia; order Rodentia; family Ctenodactylidae; genus Ctenodactylus; species Ctenodactylus gundi. Next base: position 713,498 of record PVKB01000414.1, on the reverse strand, counting down.
CTGGATGAGTGAATGGTGCTCCTTTCACTGGGAGACTTTGTGCTGTTTTAGTACATGCTTGGTAAAAAAGTGAGGATTTGGACTCTTGAGCCAAACTCAATACGTCAGAGGCAAAACTTATAGCAGCCTAGTTCTACAAAATTTATAACAGCTATGGTCATATATGTATAGAAACCTGAAACTATAACTTATCAAGTATTGTTTAAGATATATAAGATTCCAGGAGGAGTCAGACAATAACCTGATTTAACTTTTAAAATTTATTTCAGGATGATCATGACAAAGTCTAACTCAATCTGGTACTCTGAAAATCTCTAGATGCTCCCTGGGGAAGAATAATTAATTTTCTCATTCATCATGTATTCTCGAAGCATTAGTAACTAACCAAGTCCATGATGAGAAGCTTTGGTCTGTATTTATTGACCAGTAAGTATGTACCTGGTAACAGGACACCAGAAAGACTCTTACATTATTTCTGTTCTCTATAGCTCCAACTCCGGTGGGGAAACAAAAGGGACAAAAATAAGACTATTGTATGCATTTTCTTTAAAAAATTTTCAAAAATGCTCAATCCCAGGCACTTCAGCATAAAACTGAACAACTAGACCATGAATTCTGCATGGAAATAATTGATTAGTATTGGTGACTTATTTCTGGAATCCAGTATAGCTCATGGTTTACAGTAGAGCTCAATATGTGATTGTTGAGTGAATTGTTGAGTTGATTGAATGCACGAAGGAGCCGTTGGTGACAAGTAATAAGATCTGCCCACTGGAAAGGAATGTAACATGTGTAGCACCTATTTTTATTGAGGATGCAAGATTAAAAATTGTTATAAAATAAAACAAACAATAAATAACATTAGTTATCTACTATCCAAAAAGGCCAAGATTCTTATACTATGTAATGATATAGCTTGTTTTTTTGTGGAAAAATCTGTGGCCAAGTATGTAACTGAAATATGAATAATATATAAGATTACATATATTTTTTAAGAAGACAATTTAAATTTCCTTTTGTTAGGGAATCAAAATATGTTAACATTTATTTGATTCTTGTAATATCTGAACACATTTGCTCTGAAGGAGTTAATATATTTTAGGAATCATGAGATAAACAGGAGAAAATGTTCTTATAAAACATATTCTTTCTTCATTTAGCAAGATGTGTTTATAGTAAGTAATTAGAACATGAGGCTGTGGTAATTAATTATTTCTTAATCACTCAGTTCCAGGTGGTATCTATCATTTTCTACAGAAGCCATGCCTGTAAATTGCTTTCTGTGAGTACAGAATGCTTTCCATGTCCGAGGTGGGGCTACAAATATTGTTTAAAAGCAGTTTTGTTGGGAACTAGCTGGTTGTTGGCTGAGAGATCAAGCCTTTTGGTAAGTGTTCAAATATTCTGAAAAGTGGGGATGTGTCTATTTACGTACTTTGCAGATAAATGCCTGTAGAGTTTAATAGTTACAGGTCTTGTTCTTCTTCCTGAAGTTCTGGGATTTTTCAAACAGTTCGGTAATAAAGGTTATTTCCCTGAAAAAGTCCCATTAGTCTGGGACAGAGAGATTGGCTTTTTTTTTTTTTTTTAACCAAACACTCTCAGAAAAACAATTTCCTAGAAAAACATGCTGACCTTTCTGTACGTTGCTTTCAGGGTTTCTAATCTTAAAATATCCTTGGAATAATAGTTGATGGTGTAGTTTGTAAGCTCATCTGCTCAGTAGTTTAGACTGGTGCCAGGAAAACCAGTTTTGTTTTTAAAAATGAAATATGCACTAGTGTGCGCTAAATTTGCAGAGAAGAAAGATTTCAAGAAGGTAATTTATGAGTTTCCATGGTGGAACTAAGAGAAGAGGACTGATCTGCTTGGCCGGGTAACACCTGAAAGCCTTGGCAAAGTTCAAGGTTGTGGGACTTTGGTCAGAAGTCATTAACTAATCCATTACAACAAAAAGCCATCACAGGAACAACGAGGAAATGTTTATTTTTTTAAGAACAGCTATGAGCAATGTAAGGGAAAAGGAAAGGTCCAAAAGTTTTTTTTTTAATTGAAATCTGAATTTCCTTGGAAACTAGATTATTATTGGCTGGGAGATAGCATCTTTTGTTACATATTTGGACATACTGAACACTGAAGATGGGTCTGTTTGCATACTCATTTTTTATATAATCCCTACAAAGTGAAAAATGATATGCAAATAGAAGTGGAAAATGTTAGTGAACAGTAATTATTGTTACATTTATAGCGTCAATGACCTGAAAATCTACTAAGGAGCACTTTTACTTATAAACAAGAAAGAACTTTCAGCATGGAAATCCTAAAGGAGAAGTTCCTTGATTTCTTAAACCATTTATTTGTTCTCTTGGGTGTTTGCTAAACTAATGGTTATTTAGCACGCTTACCCTGTGTCAGGTAACAGCCTGAGGTGTTGAGGAAATAGCTGTGGGCATACAGACGAGGTGATGTTCCTTTTCTTCTGTTTATTTTCAAATCACAAGTAAACCAAAGGCATATGTACATGCACACATGTTTATATACTGGGGAGTCCTCGGAAGACAGACATGCATTGGTGGAGAGATCAGGCCTAGCATAATATGTCAGAAAAAATGCTGATATTTATTGGGTCCAGGGCACAGCAAGGTGAGTCGTCAGGAAAGACAGGAAGACCCTAGGTAAATTGGGGTATTTATTGGGGGACAGAAAAGACTGAGAACCAGGGTTGTACAGGGGGCAAAGGAAGAGTTATTCTGAAATTGAAAATTTGTCGACCTCTTGTTAGAAATATCTATGGTTTAAATGGATTTGTTGAGATGGAGAGCAAGCTTGGAGCCCTGGGAAAAGTTGGCTTTATGTATATATTGGGAAGTCACAATCATATTATTGGCATTTGAAGCTTTAAGATTGTACAAAGCAATGTAGGCAGTGAGAATTAGTCAACATGGAGAAGGCGAGGCTTGAGATGAGGGCCAGCTCAATAGTTAAAGGTCAACTTAAACTCCTGCTTCCAACTATCTCCCCACCACCAACACAACAGGCAAGTGTTGTGTATTATTGATGTTTGGTGTCAATTACATTGATGCCTGTCAGATCTACGTATGGTCCATGACTACTACCAGCCATCGGCTGGTATCACTCATCCCTTCTTCTCTACTATGATGATTCTTGTATTAGAGAAGCAGCCATCAAGACAAGAGTCAATTCCTAAGAGATTAATTGAGGATTTATTTTATTCAAGAACCCATCTTACCATCTTACCTACAGCGGGAGAATCAGAAGCCACTTCTACAACCGCTGAATTCAAAGCAACATCGTGACTCCTCACAGCTCTACAAATTATGTTTCAGGTGCCCCTTCTCTCCCCACTTAATTCCATTCTGAGTGGAAGACTAGCGCACACAGAGTTGGCATTGGAAGCCACAACCAGAACAGTAGCTGAGAGTCAGAGCTTTGGGCTGACAGTGTTGGCCTTTCTCCTTCCTAGCCTTCTGTTCATTTTCTCTCTACTGGGCTGGTACTATATGGGAGACTGGGACCTGTACTTCTGAAAATTTGGGTCAAATCTGTGGCGCTACACCAGTGAATATGAAGCATTCTGGATTCTCTCCATGTCCGTCTGTCTGTTTATCCATCTATCTATTGATTTCTTTTTCTTATTTATCTGCTTTTTGAAAGAAGGAGACCTGTCTGTTTAATGCACTTGGTAATTCCCTAAATCAAGTGATTTAAAAAATTTTTATCATTATGACTTCACTCTATGAATTTAGCTCATTGTACATAATGTTCCTTATCAACCCAATGCAAATAGAGCTTAGAGACAAGACACCACACAAAGATGAATTCAAGTAAAACCTCTTTGATTGAAAATTCAAATGAAGCATTAGATTGTTATGCGTGATTTGTGTTCCAAAGAGTAGATTCAGTAATGACAACCATTCATAAAGACTTTGGGAGAATTTGGATTTAGTTTGAAGTTGCTCCCTTTCTCAAAATATCTCAGCACATGAGTCATTGAATTTCCCTCCCACCAGCCCACTCCACAGGCAAGTGGTTAATGCTTCTTCTGGGCCTTTCCCTCATCAGTTTTCCTCAATTTCTTTACATTTGAGTTCAGCAGCTACTTTCTTTCTGCATAATACCTTTAGTTCCTCCCAGTTTCTCCTTGGTTGCTATCTTCCTGTCCCCAGAAAACACAGTGAATTCTAAGATCGTATAAACCTTTCAGTTCTGCATCTCCTGCTTTGCCCAATCTTTTCAGTTTCTTCAGAAATGCTCTCAAAAGGAGGCTTGCATTGATGAAAATTGCACTCCTTCTTTTTACCTTTTTCTTTTTTAATCTTCTGTAATTTTGCTTCTGTTCCCCAAAACCAGTCACAAACACTTCATTCATTATTTCTATTTTTTGTAATGATATCATTTGCCTTCACATACCCCTCAGGCTATCTATTCACACAGAAGAAAGTCCTTCTCTTGAACCTAATTCTACCACAAATTTCCATCCTAATTCCTTAATTGTTAAAACTTCCAAATTCTTAAAAGTTTGGTGTATCGGTTTTCTCTTCACTTTTACAACTAATCCATCATCTGTGATTTTCGTAACTTCTGTCCTTCTCTACTTTGTGAAGACCTCCCTCCTTGGGTGCCATGACAAGTCGCATACTGGTCATTTCATTCTTTTCTGATAGTTCCGTTTGCACTCACTTTGCTCTGTTTTCTTCTTTCAGCCCTTAACAGTAGGTGTTTTCTGAGGATATGTGGTTCTCATACTGCTGTGCAGTCTTGCCCCTGTTAGTCTCATTTGTGCCTTAAGTTATGCCTCTTGAACAGCTCCTCTGTTCTCATCTGCAGCTCTCCCTAAATTCTTTCATTATCATTGTCTCTAAGGACAGTTTGGGTCCTAAGAGATGTGCCAGGAGGGGAGCTGTGCCAGAGGAGTTAGCTGGTGCAGACTGTGTGGAACAGCAAGAGCTGCTGGAAGTCACCCCAAAGCAAGGGAGAGTTGAAGCAATCTGGGAACAGCAAAAATCAATATTAAATGTTTATATTAGGAGGAGGAGTATAAAGAGAGTGTCTAGTCAGGAGTTGGGGGTCAGCTAAAAGAAAAAAGAAGCAAAAATTTGAGAGACTGAATGGTCTGGGAGAAGGAGAGGGGAGAGAGAGAGAGAGAGAGAGAGAGAGAGAGAGAGAGGGAGGGGGAGAGAGGGAGAGAGGAGAGAGAGAGAGAGAGAGAGAGAGAGAGAGAGAGAGAGAGAGAGAGGAATGAAAAGTTCAAAACAAGCAATTAACATTCAGACTCATCCCTGCAAGTGGTTTTAGGAATCCATGGCTCATCTCAGATAGCAGCTGATATGTGGTTGTATCAGATTCATCTCAAGGTGTAGATTATGGCCAAGCCCAAACCTCTCCCTAGTCCCTCATACTATCTGCTGTACTTCTCCATGTAATACTCTGGAAACTAACCTTGTTTTCTAGTGAAACCAATAGTATGCCATTGTCACCATCACCCAAAAACGTTGGTCTTTACTTCTCTCATTAATTTCCTCATCTAGCCAGCTGACAGATCTTGTTAACTCCTCATGGTTTTTGTTTTCTGGTGTTCTTCACATCCTGCCCCATTTGTTTTTGTCCTGTTACATGCCTTTGGCTTTGTAATTGATCACTGCACGTGTAAGGTATTAGTTCAAGCATTTGAAAAATGATAAGATTCTAGATGCCAGCATCAAAAGCATATAAGGTGTCAGAAGGACTGTTAGGGTGGGCACAATGGGGTGTAAGACATCCTAGGAGGGTGTTTCTCTTGGTTACTTCTTGATGTAGTTCCTTGAGATCACATTGACTCCCGTATGTGCTTGGCAGTAGATCCAAATATTTAATGTCATAAGTCTTTTTCTCTTCCCAATATTTATCTGTATTTGTGTGCAATGGGATACGACATACAATAGTTACATTGAGCGTGAGGATTTTGTGCACACATATATCACAACCACATTACAATCCCTCCTACTATTGGCCCTCTTCCTCTCTCCCTTCTCTCCCTGACTGCCTGTTTGATTATATAAAATGTTTTATTCTGAGTTTCTTATATTAGAAAAGCCATGTGATATTTTATCTTTTGAGTTTGACTCACTGAGCATGATAGTCTCAAGTTGTGTCCCTTTACTAATAAAAGCTTCAAATTTATCTGTCTTTATAGAACAGTAGTACTCCATTACGTTCATATACCAGAGTTTTTCTATCCATTGTTCTGTACAACCACTATGGAAAGCAACATGGTTATTACTCAAAAGGCTGAAAGAAATATTCTATTTGAGTCAGTGACATGACTTTTGGGTTATCTTTCTAAAAGGGATGTCATAATTCTTATTGTCATTTTTCATTTTATTCAAATATTAGATTGAGACCAAGTTGTATAGAATTTTGAATTTCAAGGCAATAGTATCTCTATTATTCCATGAAAAATTCTGAAATAGCTAAGTATGCCATTATATCTATTGCGTATGTGTAACTTACTCTAGTGATATAGACGTAAGTTCATTTAATGAAGCAATTTGCTTAATTGATCTTTGCTGTAAGTTTATCCTAAGAAAACTGATTGATATAATGATAACCTGAATGTCTTTTGGATGTACAAATATTCACCTTTCAGTATTCAGCTAAGGAATTTGAAATTTAACTTTTTTTTTTCTCTCTCTCTTTTTTCCCCTCATACTTTCTTGCCTTAAGAATTTTGATTTTATAGTTCTTTTCTTATGTGGACTGGTGGGTGAGGCCATGTTAAAGAATATCAACAAATATATACTAAGATACAAAAAAACCCCCAAACTTTTGGCAAAGTGTCCCAGTAAAGAGTTCTGCTGGACTTAGAGTAGAGGCATTAAGATATGGCCACTGTAGTGCATTTTAAAGGTGGGAAGATGAGTTAAAGAGTGGTGATTTGAGTGGTGAGGTGAGTCAGACACAGAAGATCAAATGTGTTAAATATTGCATGGTTTCTGTGGTGGTTAGGATCTGGAGTGTCCCCCAAAAGTCTCATGTATTTTGATGGAAGCACGTGATGTTGGTGGATTGGGGTCTGGTGTGGAGGGGTGGATTGCAGTTAAGTTAGGATTAATGGTGTGTAGTGGCCACACCTGGATGCAGGAGGGAGTGGTTACTGGGCGGAGACCTGAAAGAATATATAAGCTGCACCTGCCTTCCTGGAGGCGGGATTAGTCTCAACTAGCCTCAGTTTGTCTTCCTGTTTGTCCGGGGAAGCTGCCTCCGCGTCTCTCTCTGCCATGTACTTTGTTGCTGGCCACCGCTGAATGGACTGTGACCTTCGAGACTGTGAGTTAAAATAAACCTTTCCTTTTCTAAGTTTGTGGGTGTCGGGTATTGAGTCACAGCAACGAAAAAGTAACTAAAACAGTGTCTTTGATTTGAGAAACCCAGAATACAGGGATTCTATAGAACCAAACTGGTGTGATAGTGGGAGTTATCGGCGATGTGGAGGGTGTGTGTGGGGGGCAAAATGGGAAGGGATTATAATGTTGATGTGATATATATGTGCAAAAAATACTCAAGTTCAATGTAAATCTTATGTAATATATTTGTGGGAAAAAAGAGAAAAGGAAAATGTTGCACACTGCTAGTGGCAATGTAAATTAGAACATCCGACACAAAATATTTATCAAAATATTAAAATCAGAAAAATTATCACATGACCGAGCAATGCCTCGACCAACAATAAATCCACAGGAAATAAAATCAGTATGTGAAAAAGGCATTTGCTTCTCACCCCCCTGTCCATTGCAGCAGTCGTCACAATAGTCAAGTAAAGGGAAGCACCGAAGTGCCCAACCGCTAACAAGTAGAAATAGATACGCCTTTAGCCCGGGAAATAGGAAATCCTGTCGTTTGCAACAACACAAGTGAAACTGGAGAGTACCATGTTACACGAAGCCAGGAGCTGTAGGAAACAAGGATTATGTGATTTTGCTCATCTGCAGAGTATGAACAAGTTGATCTCAAAGAAGCTGAGGCTGGGAAAAGAGTGGAGGAGAGAAAAATGGGGAAAGTGCAGACTCCCCTCTGTTCGCGGACGCTGGCGACTCCCTGCAGTTGGCAGTTGGCTTGCCTCTGCTGTTTACCTTTGCTTCTGATGTGTTTTGGGGGGTTTCTGGCCTTCTCACGGTCTCCTTTCAATTGTTGGGGTCCTACCTACGTTGAAAAGGTGTTTTTTTTTGGACTATATTCTCAGTTTTTAAAATGAGTCCTAGGGTGCCGTGTTTCGTTTACTCATATTGTCTCCTGGTCCTGTTTTCTTTAATCATTTGGATATTAATCATTGTACTGAAGTGAGTTGACATCTCATTATGGAACTGATTTACATTTCTCTGATGATCGATGATTTCAAGCACATTTTCAATTACTTTTTGGTCATTTGTGTGTCTTTTTCTGAGAAATAACAATTTAATTATGTTGCTCAATTTTAAAAACCAGTTTTTGTCATGCTGTTGAATTGATTTCATTATACGTTCTGAATGTGAACCTTTGCTGGATGCACTTTTTGAGAAAATATTGTTTTCCAATCCGTAGGTTTTCTCTTCACAGTGTTGATTGTTTCCTTTGAAGTTCAGAAAGCTTTTAGTTTAACGTAGTGGCATTTATGCACTTTTTTCCTGGACTCTCATCAAAAAAAGAAAAATCCGCACTCATTTCAGTGGCTTGAGGTATTTCTCTTAATTTCTATTGATTTCACAGTCTCAGGTCTTACATTTAAGTCTTTAATTCATTTTGTGTTGATTTTTGTAACTGGACAGTTTGTCTTGTTCGTTTGTTTGCCAGTGGCTATCCAATTTTCCCAGCACAGTTTATTTTTAAAAAAAGTCTTCTCCTGTCATGTGTGTTCTAAACATCTTGGCAAAAAAATCAATTGGTATAATGACTAGCTTAATCATTGACTTGATTAGCCCAGGAGACACCTATAGGATTAACAATGCATAGTTGTGGGAGTGTCTGGGTGAGGCAGGTGGTGTGACCTCGGAGGCGGAGGCGTGTGCACCTGGCCCCAGGCTCCTTCGTCTATGGTTGTGCTCCCCTGCTCTGCATCCTGACCCCCATGAACTGAGAAGCTTTGCTCTGCTATTTCTGTTTTGATGCTAATTGACTGGATTCCATCTTCTGACACTGTGATCTAAATTAAGCCTCTCCTTTAAGGTGGTGTTAGCTATTGCTTTTCGGTAACAAAGAGCTGACTAATTAAGTGGTATATGGTTTTCTTCTGTCACAATGACCTTTGCAGTGACCCCCTTTTTTCTTTATGCCTTTAAGAACTAGGCTCAAACTTTCATTCTTCTCCAATAATTTTCTGAATTTTATGCATCTTGTAACCATAATGCATAACTCATGATATTGCGCTTTGAAATGTCATCTCAGTGTAGAGTCCACGTTTAAAATGGTACCCATGTTTATATTGGCTGCTATAAACTTTGCCTCTTTATCTCAGTTTTCTGTAACTCCCTAAGTTTCAATAAGTCTTTTATCACTGTCTCTAGAAAGTATGGGCTGTCGAGAGCTTTTACATTTATTTTCCCCTAGACAGCCAGATGTGGGACAGTTAATGAGATATTTCTCATTCCTCATTTAAAAAATTTATCTTATTTTGCTTATGTTGGAGACATCTCAAATATTAGAGGGTCGGTAAAGCACTGGGCACCATAGTTTTGTTCCCATGTCCTGTGTTATTCCTGATCAGAGATGTCCCCCTTATTGATTGAAGACTCATTGCGTCAATCCCTTGGTTACACTAAATCTGCACAAAGATCATGTTAAAACTGTTAATTACAGGCTTACAATGCTGAAAGAAACCAGGCATAGGTATCATTTTACAAAAAAAATCACATGGTTTAATCATTTAAAATACACTAATAAAATCAGCTTGATCAGAACATGCAACAGAGGCATTGCAAGGTTGTTTAATGTTAGCTGGAGGTGGAAGCCTATGGAACCTTCGCATGGAACTTGGAAGTGGACGCACAGTTGCACATGGTTACTATGATTGAAAGAGAGTTAGCTCAGTCTCATAAATTTCAGAGTTGCGCAATGTAAGACATGACTGCAGGGGTACAGAGCACGGTACACTCAGTACCCTTAGCCTTGGACGTCATATCTACCATTCCCCATCTCCTGAACTATTCCAGTGTGGGCCAAGCACATTCCTAAGTTAATTTCTGTGGAGTTCTATTAAGAATCTATTATACAGCTGTTTCTTGGAATCTGGGATTTCGCAGACTTTTCTAATTGCCGTTGGGTCATTGATTTACACTCTTATAGCAATTTCTGCTTTTAATTTTTTCCTTCATCTCCAAGGCGTCATTACCTGATGACTTTGTGGGTTTTTTTTTCATAAGAACGAAATGACAAAATCAGTAGTATGATTTTATGCATTTTGTAGCCATAATGCCTAACTCACGCTATTGCACTTTGAATTGTCATTTTATTAAATATTCTTAATAAAGTTAAGCTGTGTACTTGGTGAGTTTCAGGGACTGTAGTAAAATCTGGAAATGCAAATAGACTATGACCTCATGGTTTCCACTTGAAGGACTTCATCATGGTAACCAATTCAGAAAAACTGGGAAGGTGACTTCTCAGCTGTCCCAAAGCCACTCTCAGCCAGGAACCAACCTGGTGTAGGTCCCAGGCTTGACCATTTTGCACAAGGCGGAACCATTGCGCTGGTGGTCTTCTGTTGCACTCGCCACTTTTCTGCCTAAGGTTTTCTTAGTGCTGCCCTGCAGGGTGAAGTTCTTACCTGCCCATCTTGCTGTCTTTGCTTTTTATTTTTTTGGCTTCGAGGCGGCTAGACCTCCATCATGGCATAAAGGCTTTCCCTGTCTGCACTTGTTCTTTCTTCCCTAGTGTTGAACAGACGTTATCTCCTATAAATTTCTTGTACTCTTCCTTGGCTTCTGTTCATTAGAATATCTGAACTGAGAACACACAGATATGCAAAATCATCGTTTTAAAAATGTGGTAACAGTTATAATTCAGAGCATATGCAAAGTATTATGGCAAACTTCTTGGGTCTTCCCCACAGTAACTTGAATAATTTTAAAAAATGTTTTCTGCTTGTCCGTGTACAAACTCTGCCATAATGACAGAATAACTCCTATTATATTTGACTTGCTCATTTGTATGTTACTCCAATAAAAATTGTGTTGAGAGACAAAGACATTTTGTCTTCACATAGCATGCAGCCTTTTACCATGCTCAGTTGTGCTAATGGTGCTCGCTGAGTAACGGATGGGACTATGGAACGCGTTGCAGAGGAAGAGTCAGTCGTCTGCCAGGTGGGCAAGGAGAAGGATGGTATGTATAGACAGGTCATCATGTAGGCTCATGATAAACACACTTAAGGCAATCCAAGTTATGAATTACTAATTCTAGAGTTGCTAGCAAGTACAGAGAGATGCTCAGGTGCTTTCTCCCACAATTATTATTCTATCGGTATGCGTTCTGGTATGTAGTAATTGGCTCTGGCATTTAACATGAAGTTCTGTCTGTTTTAAAGACCCGTGATGTCTACACACTAAGTCAGAAGGATTTCTACTTATTTTTCTTAACCCATTTTTTGGCCCACAACATTTTTTTTTCATTTGAAAACTGTAGAAAAAAAAACATGACAAATTCTCTATTAATTGCCTAAAGTCATTAACTTAAAACCTGGGGTAATTTAGATAGGAACTAGTTTGATATAGAAGATACAAGTGAGCCTAAGAAAATGTGTGCAGAAGTTCGTGTGTGTGGAGAAGGATTGTGTGGAAATAATAATAACATAAGCTTATTTATATTTTAGGCATTGTGTTTTACACTTTATATCCACTATTTTTTTATGAAATTCTGGCTGAAATCCCAAATTGACTTAATGATTACACTAATTAATGAAAGCAGAGTGTCTTCTAATAGAATAGAAACATGAAATTTGCATATTTAGTCCTTAAGGGTTTTATATTGAAGTTTATCTTTCACTATTTCACTCCATTATCCCTAGATAAAAAATTTTCCACCTCTGAACTCTGTGTTTTAGAATTTAAAAATGTGAATAATGATAGATGGTCAGAGCAGTTCTATTCCCCAAAATTTACATCTTAGTTAAGAAATTTGCAGTGGAACTGTGGTACTTTATAAGGGAGAGGCTCAGGTGGAAACGGCCAGCTGCTGACCCTGTGGGGATGACTTGGAGAAGAGGAAAGCACGAGAATGCTTGCCCAGAGTTCAGGGAGAAGCTCAGTCTGCCCCCATCACTCTCTGGCTCTGCACCCAGGCCCTTCAGTCCTGGGAGGCCACTTGGTTTCATCCGTAAGTGGTGAGCCACACAGGCTGCCAGACTCACTTGGGGATTTTTCAGGGTGTCATTTCGTGTTGTCCGTGTGGACGGCGTCCAAAGGCAGAAATGAGCTAGTGGGTTTTATTACAGAAGGAGGCTTTTAGAAAGTGCTTAAGCCTAACCGTTCTTTGTCAGAGCGGAAGACAGTGTGTAGAAAAAGGGGAAGTTCCAGGAGCAGAGGGAAGAGATCACCACCTGTGGGGCCTGGTGCTTGCTCAGCGTAATCTTGTGGGCTCGGCCAAAGAGAACATGCTGGTCCTGCAGGGACTATTGGCATGGGCTCGTGGCCGCATTCTCTTGTGTTTTCACTTTTAGAATGCAAAATTTATTTAGTGAATTAACAGGTACATGAGCAAGATGTACCATTATGTCATCTTGAGGTGAAAAAATGAAATAACAAGGATTTCTTTACAAAAAAGCATTGTCTATAAGGAGGTGTGCGTGAGGTAACCATTTTCAAATCGGTAAGTCAATTTGCTCAGCTCGAGTGCTCTTCTTTATAAGTTAGAAAAAAATAAAAATAAGCTGTGATTTTACCTTTAAAAATGAGGCTTTCAGGCAAGTGTAGCAGGATATGCCTATGATCTCAGCTACTCAGTGGGCTGAGTCAGGATGACACCAAGTTCAAGGGCAGCCAGGAAAACTTAGGGAGGTCTCTGTCTCAAAAAGAGTGTGGGGTGTGAGGTGATACTTGTTTGGCATGAAAGAGGATTGTGTTTAATCCTTAGCATCCCAAAAACAAAACAAAACAAAACAAAGGCACTTCAGTTTTCCTTAATGTGATAGAAAAATATGCATATTTTGTTAATGATTGGTGGCTATGAAGATGTTTTTTAAGGTTTATTTATTTTTTTGGTGACAGGAAGCAATAAACGGACATGTTCATTGGATAGATGAAAGACAAGAGTTCTTCCTTGTCTTCTGTGGAGAAAAGGCTGCCAGGCCGGGCCAAACAAGTCTAGTGTACTCTGAGAAATTAGAATATCACTCTGAAACCATCGGACGCTTGTGGGCAGGCAGGGTGGGATTGGGTAGATTTCTTGGGCTTGCTGTGGACTGGTTGTTAGGTCAAAAGAGGACCCAACGTGAAACCAACATTTTACCTGCCACCATAATTTGAAAGGGAAGTTTTATTGCTTCTGGACTGCACAGCTGGATTATAAACCAAAAGCTGCCCCAGCACAGGCAGGAGGCATGTGCTCTTATATATGGGACTAGGGGTTTAGCAGTGTGGGTGTCGGTGATTGGCTGCACGGGCTGGGGGTTTAACCTGTGGGTAGGGGTGATGAGACAGAGAGAGGGATAGGGTGAGTTTCATCCACTCTAGTCACGATTGAATTAAGTTTCTTTGTTTCTCAGAAACCACGGGATTTGGGGAAGGGTTATGTGGCTAAGTGTCCGTCAACATTCATTTTGATCAGACCAAGGTAAATTGAGCAACATTACTCCAAGTTAGGTTTTCCTGGTGTCCCTTACTACATTCACTGTCACATTTCCAACTTCTTAAAGACAAGGGGAGAAGGGCCTTATCCTTCAAGAAGCTGCTTCCTGCTGAGAATGGGTACAGTCTAGGGAGATCCTGTTGGAGTCTGGGTTGGAGGTGATAGGTGTGTGCGGATATTAGATTACTACCATTTGGGTTGGCCAGAGAGCTGGGTGCTGTACAAGCTGGGACAAAAGCTGTGTGACGAGAGGGCTGTTATCAAGACACAAAGCAAGGTGAGTAGCCATTTTCTCCACAACAAGGAGAGCCAGTCAGGACTGTCACTCTTTAGTCTTTTATGGATTTAATGGTCTCAGTCTGTTAGCTTTTCTGCTTTACCAAGAACCAGACCTGAGCTTGCCATGTGCTTGTCGGGGAAAACTTGTTGTCTCGTTGATGTGAATGAAGTGTTGTTGAGCGATCAATAGTAATGCTTTGATTGCAGAGGTGACATTAAGCAGAAAGTGACTTCCCAGAGAAGGACTTCAGAAGATGGAGAGAAAAGCTGGGTAAGTCACAGATCTGCGTAGCAAATGGGACTTGAAAAAGAATGTCACCAACTTGGATGTGAAGTTCTCAAAAGTCTAGCAAGCCCTGACCACAAAGGCAATGAGCTGTGAGTGTAGGAGTGTCAGCTATGTCTTTAACAGCTGGACCACATTCAAAATGACACACTTAGTGACAGCTGGAGTAGTATTTAAAGTCCCTTTTTATAGCTAGTTGAGCTTTTTGTTTATATTAGTGAAAGGAGGAAAAGGCATCAGGGCACGGAGGGGGAATATTTGAAGGGGAAGGGGAGGGACTTAGCAGAAGAGTTTGTACTGAAAGTCACAGAGGGCAGGTGGAAGCAGAGCTCCTGGGGAGGGGAAGCTTGCTGCAGAGAGTCTGGGGGCTGGAGACAGGCAAAAAGGAAGGCCTCGGATGATGTTACTTCTAGAACTTGGAGTCCAGAGAGGCAGACCATGAAAGGATTGAGAAAGGCACATGCGGACCATAGATGGCATTGCTAAGTGAGATCACAGGACATGGTTAAGCTTGAAGCTCCCATATGAATTTATCAGGTCCTGGCCAAAAGAGTCCCATTTGGACTGGGTATGAGATAAGCCTACTCAGGGGAAAGGGGCAAGAACTCAATGCATTTCCCTTGTTTACCATTTGCCACCTAGTGGAGTGGCAGGCAGTTTAGGTTTTGGTATTAGAAGAAGAAGAAGTGACCTTATTGGTCTGCAGAGTTTGCTGTCTGGACTTTCTAAGCGGGTGTGTGTAGGAGAAAGTGCTTCTGGACAGGGAGCTGGAGCAGAAAGGGGACCCGCCAGCAGGGGGTAACCCGAGAGGTTGTGCGGGGGCAGGGGAAGCTGAAGAGGCTACCAGAGTGGCAGTAGAGAGAAAAGCCAGAACAGAGATTTTGGAGGATTGGATATAGGTGGCAGGTTAGCTGGGGGTATCTGGTGGGCCTTGGAGTGTATCCAAGCAGAAGGTCATCAAAAATACCAGTGTTTGGGTTTAAAAGGGAGGTTTTGTCAGAAAAGATCCAGAGTTTTTAAGCCGTCCTAAGCACCAAGGGCAAAGCTGGAGGAATCATAATTCTAGACTTCAAAATGTACCACAAAGCAACAGTGATTCAATCTACATGGTACTGGCACAAGAACACACTGAAAGATGAATGGAACTGAATTGAGAATACAGAGACAAACCTAAGCACCCTCAACCACCAGATTTTCAATAAAGGGATCAAAACCATTCACTGGAGAAAAGACAGCATCTTCAACACATGGTGTTGGGAAACTGGATAGCCACATGTAGGAGGATGAAACTAGATCCATACCTGTCATCACCATATACTACAATCAAATCAAAACAGATCAAAGACCCGAGTATCAAAACAGAAATACTGAATCTACTGGAAGACATAGGTACAGGAATGGATTTCAGGAACAGAATGCTCACTGCACCACAAAGAGCAACATTAATCAACAAATGTGAATACATCAAACTAACAATCTCCCTCACAGCAAAGAAAACAACCAACAGGGTGAAGAGACAGTCCTTACGATGCGAGAAATTTTTTTGCCAGTGATGCCTCAGACAGAGGATTAATATCTAGAATATATAAAGCCTCCCGAAATAAGTGACCTTATTAAGAAATGGGCAACTAAAATGAAAAGAAAATTCTCAGAAGAGGAAGTACAAAAGACCAACAAGCTCATGAAAAAGTGTTCAATATCTTTGCCTATCAAAGAAATGCAAATCAGAGCAATATTGAGATTCCATCTCACTGCAGTGAGAACAGCTCACGTAAAGAACTTGCAAAACAACAATTGCTGAAGAAGTCATGGACTAAAAGGAAAGCTCTGCACTGTTGGTGGGACTAAATCAGTTTCAATCACAACTGAAAGCAGTGTGGAGATTCTTTAGAAACCTGAACATAGAAATAATTTGATCCAACTACAGCTCCATTGAACATTTTACCAACTCATTTATAAGGCTTCATAACTCATTTATAAGGCTTTATTTTAACAAAAAAAGCCTGATTGTATCCTGGATCCATGTAAGGAATTATCATGGCCCCAGTGGCTGGAAGTAGATTGGGCAGAGGTCACTGAAGACAGTTTCAGAGGCTTGGGAGAGGTTGATGAGTTGCCCATTGCCTTGGTTATCAGAGGGGATGTCCAGAGGAAAGAACTGCTCACCCTCAGGGAAAGGATCACCATCCTGGAGGTTGGGGTACAGAAGGCAAAAGGCTACCTGCAGTGATTTTGCTTCTGCCCAGGCTGAGTCACCAGACTTCTAGGACTTCCAGGTTAAGTGGATGGATGGCAGGCTTGGCAGTAGCAAGGCTATTCACCCAATCCAGCAGATGGGAAGAGGCCATCTGTGTGCTGGAAGCTGGCAGTGACACGACCCGGAAGGAGAAGGAACGAGGCCTGTGAATACCCATTCCTATTGCTGGGTTTTAGCATCATCTATTAGGTCAAAGGGAACTTTATGTGAAACCAGCACACCCGAGAATCTGATAATCGGGAAGGGAAAGTTTATTGTCCCTGGACTGCAGTCCTGGGCCATGAGCCCAGGGCAGGGGTGTGGGGACTCTTACCCACAGGGTTAGGGGTTTAGCATTGTGAGTACAGGTGAATGGATACTTGAGGCTAGAGGCTGGCCACATAGGAAGGAAGACTGGACAAAGCACAGGGGTCATCCCGTAAGGTCATGGTTGAGTTAAGTTTCTGTGAAGGGAATGTGAAATTGCTGTGATGTTTATGTGCGCAAAATTTTCACCTTTAATGTAAGCATTGTGTGTCACATACACATACTAATCAAAAATAAGTTGGAGGAAGAAACCACAGGGCTTGGAGGAAAGGTGACATGAGTTGATGTGGGTTATTATTGCTTAGAAACCATGGGATTTGGCAAAAAGGCTAAGTTTTCATCAGCATTAGTTTTGGTCAGAAAGGGTGAGCTGAGCAGGCTTTCCGTAAGTTAGATTTTTATTTGTCTTCAATAGTATTTAACTCATTTTCCCCTCATACTGGCTAATTTGAGTAACTTAAGTTAGCTTCCAGACATAGGACCTGTACTTGCTTGCTTAGAATCTGTCCCTGGGGCAATTAGGGTTGGTCTATAACCAGCCTGTGAATGTGAGAAGCGAATAAAGGAGGTAACTTGAGCATAGATGTAACTGCCTACTCAAAAGTTGATCATCTAAAGACTCAAGAATGCATTAACCCTCATTTCATAAGAGATGGCAGACTGCCATTTTAAAGTGCTTTAAATAATGATATTAATTGAATAAAAAAGGTTATGTTTGATGCCTAGTGCATACTCAACACTTTTCATATCATGCATGAACTGGTTAAAATAACCAAGTGGACATTGATGGTGACAGCAATGAAGAATATCTACCTCACTGTGACATTTGTTTGTTTTTGCTGTTGGTATTGTATCATTTTTCACTTTTTCAATGAAACTTTGAGGGATAGTAGGTAGAAAAATTTGCATGGAGGGCATTGAATAGCTTTAAGTTGATGGCCTGCTAATGAGCTGGAGGATCAGCTCTCCACTGATTAAGTAAAAAAGAATTTTTCTCCTGTATGACCTGTTTAGCATGGGGTTTAAGTTGAGTTTGCTACTGAAACACGTGTGATGGCTCTGGGTAAGCCCCAGAAATCCTCTGCTTGGATTATGGGTAGACATTTTATGTACAATAAAAGTCCAGTGTGCTCATCCAGACCCATGAACTGTAGCCCAAAGACCTAGGTAAGGAAGGAAAGCGCAAGATAAGTCAAGGTCAGCCATGTTGATTTGAGCTAATGTAAAAATGGCGGCAAGTCTAATGAAAGAATACAGGACTATTGTGGTCCTGACTTATTTTCACCAATTCCTGCCCAATTTGGTGCCATGAAGAAAATGTTATATGGCTTTTAGGGTGCTAGATGGCCTTAACTCTGGAATTCAGGCCCACATAAAGGTCTTATCTGAGGCAGATTTTTGGATTTAGTGTTTAAAGATTTCCCATGATCTTGAGAGTTTAATTAGACAACTCCAAGTCTGACCTAATTCTACTTTTCCAAATTTAGGGCCAAGATGATCTTTAGGGTACTTGATGACCCACAACAGTTTATTATGGAGTTATTATGGAAATGAATTAGGGTAATTCTTAGTATAACTATATTATAAAATCTTATATTGACATCCCTAAATCTTTTAAAATTATTTTTCTAAGGGACAAATAACTAGATGTGTGTATTAGTTACAATTCATCGCAGGGACTAGGAAATAGTGCTTCAAATAGAGATTTACTACAGAGAACCAGGTTCTTGGAAATGTCATTGACATGATGGAAGAGCGGAGGTCCTGGCGTTATGGTCAAACTGTTAGTTTCAAGGTCAGACGGACGGGGATGAAATTGAGAGGTATAAAAAAGCTTCTATTGCTTCTGATAAGACCATTCTCAAACCAAAGTACACCAGAAGACAGTGACTACATGTTGGAATGTGTTCTTTGACCACCATGAAAAATCATGTGTTGGAAACCGCTGATTATTCTAGCCAAAAAAGAATGGTCTCCATCTGTGTCCTGCTTTCCAAATTTACTGCCATGTGTTGTTTTGGCAGGATCTTAATGATGTTTAGAATGTTAGCTGTGAGGAAGCCTAGGAGATATACTGCTAGTCTTCCTGTTCCTACAATGCATGGAGAAGGGAGCACAGGAGGGAAGGCATGAGGGCTCCGCACAAACCAACAGCAAATACGAGAGGACAGAGTAAAACTGAGAGACTTCCCTGAGGGTAGAAGTTGGTGGTTTTGTTGAGTTTTGGTCAGACAACATGTGCCCTTCATTCTTTGTCTTTAAAATCCTTATGTGTTTTAAGTCTTCAGGTATTACTGCCGTATTTGGAATGGTCTTCCCATCTCAATACTCAATAAATTGTATCCATATTTATCTATATAATTCTTGCAGTTTAGCAAAACTAGGAAAGGTCTTTTTATTCTAAAGATTCAGGGTATTCAGATTTAGCTTTGTTCAAGGTCAAATTTAAGTCTATAGTATTTCTTCCCAGATAGCTGGCCAGGTGTCCGCCCTCACAGTGTGTGCCGCATAATGACTTCTTTGTTGCATTGATTTGGAATACAGCCTTTACTGTAAATAGTTTTTCCATCTTATAGTGTGGTATACTTTGCCATTTACTGAAACTTTTTAGAAAAATGTCCATTGGAAAAGTTCTACAATTTCTTAAGGTAGATCTAGTTCATTTCTTGTTAAAATGATTTTAAAGTATTAATCATCTCAGTGTAACCATCGCTCTGTCATTATAATAATTTAAATTTTTATAGTCATTCAGTTCCAGTCACTTTTAAAGTTCTCTATGCTCTTTTTCTTATTTAATGCTGGCATGTGTTTTTTCTAGATCCAGTGTCACAGATGAGAGCACTTTCTTATGTAAGGTTTGAATAACTTGCCTGAGGGCATAAGATAGTTAAGGTAGATTGTAGTTCTTTTCTGTGCCCCTAGTCTTCACTTGATCCTATTTTTCTGATCGATTCTGGTTAGTATTATAGAAGGTTCTTGATTTTGGCTAATTTGATTTAAAATTTGATTCTCCATTTTGTTCTTCAGTTTTAAAGCCTCTGGCACACATGGAAAGGCGTCTTCAGAAATGTAGTACAAAGAAAGCACACGTGACCCCACAAAAGCACTGAAAAAGGCTTAAAATGAGTTGGCTCTGGATCTCAGTTGGAGCAAGAGGGGAATAGAAGCCATTAATCCAGAACAAAGCACAAAGGAATTGTGACCACGGGGTTAGAAGTTACCAGACTCCTAATTACTGTGATGGTATGGCAAGGTGCTGCTACCCAGAGCTGGCCCTTTTCTAAGGTTATAAGGACACACATGCTGTCCAGCATTCATTCCTTTCCTGTCTAACATCATACTCTTTCGCTGAACTATTTTTCTCTATTGCCTAGTAATTAAGCAGTTTTTTTTTCTTGGTAGGGGGAGCAGTGAGGATAATAGGTTCATCCCAGTTTTAGAGTGAGACTTCTCAGTTCTAGGTAAATCAGCTCAATGTGACTCAGCTATCATGGTGGTTGGATAGGTAACCAGTCCTATGTCTATTAATTCATGTTGTTTACCTGGAATGCAGGCAACTGTTTGGGCCAAGCAAAGTAAAATAAAAGACTTGCATTGTAAGTTAGAAAGGGGCAGAAAATCTCTTGGATGCGGATTGTAGATGTGAGGTCCGTGATTGCTGCAGCCACTTGTAAACATGTAGAGAAGTTAACCTGAAAGTCATTGTTAATAGAAGAACTTGAAGAGTTAGAGAAAAGCGAAGCAAGAACCCTGACCAAACAATGCTGGAGCTCCCTTTGACTGTCAGGGTATGGGAGTAAAGAAAATTTATTGAGGAAGCCCATACTCAGCCTATCCAGCTGCAGATTCCCCACTACCCTGTCTAAAGTGCTTACTTTCAGAGATATTCCTCTATATCAGACTATTGATCTAGACTGACCCAAGCTATTGCCAATTACCAGAACTTTCTGCCATGATGGAAAATATTCTATGCCTGTGCTGTTCAATATGTTGAAGTGTTGGTACTGAGACTGAGAAAGTGAATCTTAAATTTCACTTACTTTTAGTTTATTTAAGTTTAAATATAAAGAGCTGCTTGTAGTTAGTATCTACTTTGTTGGGACAAATATAGATTGACCTGTTAGGGAAAAGGGGCAAGGAATAATAATGAGTTGATTTGCTATGGATTGAATGTGTTCCCTCAGAATTTGTCTGTTGTAGCCCTGAGCCCCAGTGGGACGTATTTGGAGATCATTTAGGATGCTTTTAGGTTTAGGTGAGGTCATGGAAGTGAGACCCTGGAAGGGGATTAGTGTCTTTACAAGGAAAGGAAAGGTCATGTGAGGACACAGTGAGATGGTGGACATCTTCCAGCAAGGAAGACGGTCCTCACCTAACCCGACCTCAGGCCCAGCTTCCGTAACTGTTAGAAAATAAGATTCTGATGTGGAATCCACCCAAGAGTGCTATTTTGTATGGCAGCCCAAGCAGACTAGTTTCATTAAATTTTAATATGAATTATTAAATACTGCTTCTTTAAAAACTTAAACTTGAGCCTGGAACAAAGAAGGCTCAGTGTATTTGCTGATATGATTTGATTTTTTTTTGTATATGAAGAGGGTTCTAGAAAAAACTCACAATAGGGAGAGAATTTCACCTTTTATCCCAATTACACATCTCAACTACTACTTTGTACAATTATTTTAAAAGGTGAAAATAGATGCCAATTTTTTTGTTTTAGGCAGTGCGTTCTTTTACTGTTTGGGTTCACATCAGCAAAAATATAAACAGAAGAAATATAAATAAATGTATTAGGAATTTCTTGTGAATGAAGTAAATGATATGTCCCAGATGTGTGAATTTTGGAAAAAATTGTATCACTGAAACTCTGAGAAAACAATTTTCCTCTTTTCCCTTGCCTTCCTTCCATTTCCTCCCTTGCTTTTCTTTCATCTTCCTTCATTTAAAATATAATGAAGAGCTTTTAGTATGAAAGACATTGAAGTCAGAAAGAGAACAAGGAGGATACAGAATCCAGCCCAGCAAGGTCCCAGGAGCTGGGAGCGGAGAGAGCAGGAAAACTTCATAGAAGGGAGATGCTATTCCAATGGGGATGTGTCCTGAAAATGCAGAGCTGGCCCTCAGAGCCTTGTGAGGGGAGGGGAGGGAAAGCTCAGGGATAAGTGAGCATGCTGATCTGTGAAGAAGCGGCGGGCACGAACTCCGGCAGAGAGCGCTGACTCAGAGGAGGACGGCGGAAGGAACAGAAAGTGCAGGGCTTAGGGTGACATAAAATCTTCAGAGAACCTGAAAATGGGGTGTGAAGACAAAGTCACGATGTGGCAGAACTTTGTGGTTGTTTAAATGGGACTGAAGAGGTCCAAGGGTTAGGGTGGCACTAGCCAGGGAGAGGGGGAGAGAGAAAGGGAGAAAGAGAGAGGAAGGGGGAAAGGGAGAGAGAGGTCTGTGTCGTGTGTAGCATCAGATCATTCGTTTCTAGCAACTCAGCACTATTTTCTTTTTAACTTCTCCATATTCAGTGCCTGGAACCCTGGAAACTACATTTTCCAGGCTCCCTGTCAACAAGATTTTTTAGTTTATTTCTGTCAGCGACAGGCACTGACACGAGATTCAAGAGGCAGGAAGAAGAAAAGGCATTGTGTCATCTGGGGAAGCAATGGTGTCGCAGCTTTGGAGAACTGTGCCCGTCGTTGCCAAAGGGGGTTGAGAGCATCAGATTCAGCTCCAATGACTGTACCTCCCACAACTTTGCAATCTTTCTTTCTTTCTTTCTTTCTCTCTCTCTCTTTCTTTCTTTCTTTCTTTCTTTCTTTCTTTCTTTCTTTCTTTCTCTTTCTTTTCCCTTCTTCTTTCCTTTCTTTCTCCCTCTATGTCTTTCTCCTTCTAGAATCCCTGATTTTGAATATCTACTCAAAACACCTTAAGTGGTGTGTATTTTTCCCGATCACCTCTGGCTGATGCTGTAGTTATGAAGCTGGACATTCCATATCAGCATGCTAGAACACAGCTGAGTGAGTCTGGTAGGCACGCTTATATGCATGTTTAGTTCAGTTGCTCTCAAAGGCCTAAGCATCTTCATCAAACATTATCACCCAGAGTTTCTTTCTCATATCCACCATGACATTGAATTTGATTTCTTTTCCTTCCCTTCCTCCAAAACCTGTGTATGTACTGAGTCCAGCACGCCCCACTGCGTCCTCAGCACCTCCTCTGGTGCTTTTTCTTCCCTTTGCTGAATGAGAATCTGGCTGTTCTTCACAATGCTGCTTTTTTAAGAGCTGTGAATCCCATGGCCAAGAGTGGGGTTGTGTGTTCCTTGTGTCGCAGTACCCCGTCGCTGTCTCCAACCCTTCTCTCCTAGCTCCTCTGAAATTATTATTATCTGCATCATTTCCACCTTATCATTGCTTATCTACAATTACGTCACGGGAATACACAGACCATTCAAACCGCCCCCCCCCCCCCACCTCTGACATTTGGCATGCAACTTTCCCATCCAGGGAAATTAGTTAAAATTCATTATATGTAAAACATCAAGGGGAATAGTCCAAAATAATACTCAATGAATATCAGTAACATTTTCATCATCTTTCTTTTTCTGGCATGTAAACATTTCTGGAGAAAAGTCCCCCAAACAAGATGATTGTCTTTTCAGTGAATTCAGAAGTACCGCCCCTCAGGCTGACTCTCAGCTTTACCGAGCAATCAGTAATGCTCTTAATTGAGCTTGCTTCCCCTTGGGGAGGTGACCTGTCACACTTCCTTCGTTTCTTTCCTTTCTGTATTCCACCCATTGCGCTGTCACCCTCAGCTGATGAGCTCAGCCCACACTTAATTGGGGCAAACAGATTGGCTTGGACGGGCTTTCGTCTTGCCTCCACGGAGTCATTTCTCTAGCGCGAATGCACCCACTCTCCCTTCTTCCTTCCTGGTTGCATGAGAGGAGCGGCCACCTGTGGTCACAGCTGATTCCGCTTGTTCTTTGTACTCCTTCCGGTTGTGTCTTAGAACTCCTAGCATTCCCCACCATCTTGCTGAATCATCACCACCAACCCCAAACCAAGAAGCCTCCGTAATAAAAACAACTTCCCATAAATGTCCTGGCTGTTTCTAGCCATGGGAAAAGTTCTAAAATTGGTTCTGATATCACTGGCCTCGCTTCCTTACCTCCCCCACACTTTCAGCTCCTTCCATTCCTTTCTGATCGAGCCTCAGCCTTTTCCGTGTCTCATTCTCCATACTCTCACTGAGTGGCATTATCTTCATTCAGAAATGTCCTCTGGTCCCCTACCTGTACAGAGGCCAAGATCACTACTGATGCAGTCACAGTCGCCTTGGTGACTAACTCAGTGGCCCCTACTTGGTCCTCATCACACCAACTTCGCAGTAACATTCAACTCAATTCCATTCTTTCCTCCTTGAAATCTTTTCACATTTTCTTATGTGACACCACAGGACCTCGATTTCATTCTTAGCCTATATTCAGACTTTGTCATTGCATCGTGTTTTAGTCTTGACTCTGTAAATACTTGCATAAAGAGAAAGATCTAAGTAAGAGCACAGGAAGTGGACTCTGGGCACACAATTCCTGGTTTCACCACCCAGTAGCTGTGTGACTGTTTCTTTATGCATATAATACAGTATTTTAGCATATAAGGTTCTTGTGAGGACTACGTGACGTGTGTGGCTTAGACTATGCATTTAATAAATTTTAACTTATTATATTCTGGAAACTCCCAAATTGTTATCACTTGCCTACGACTCTTATCTAGAGTTTAGAAATGTACACGACTGCTTGGTTAGAATCACCACACAGATGAATAGTATATCCAAATTAGGAACAAAATTCAAATTTTTGATTAGCCCATAAACCTTTTTCTCAGTCTTTACGCTGTGAGGAATGGCATTATCTGTACTCAGAAAAATAATTTTTGAAACTAGAGGTAACTGACAATGCTCCCAACAGTTCTTAACAATTTGAAATTAGGAAATTTAACCATAACAGAGTTGAAGAATTTAAAACTATTGTAATGCGTCTTAGATTAGGTAATGTTACCATCAGCCCAAAGCATCTTGTTGAACTCCCACGGCATAAAATTCTTCACTGTGTGTATATGTTGGTGTCATTCAGTTTGCTACTAGAAGTTACAAGAGAACTCTATAGCCTCATAGTAGAAGATCTGGTCTGAGGATATTTGTTTTAGAGGACTATTTTAAGTTACATGGACAGTTGAAATACATAACATTACAGAATCTGCATATACATATCACGTTAATAAATAATTTTTACTTCTGTTTTTCTTCCTGCCCTTTATCTTTTATTTTTTAATTTCAAATATTCTGTTTTTTTGAGACTTGTTCTCTTAATTTTATTTCCTGCAATATTCAATTGTGATGATTCATGCTTTTATGACCAGTTTTTCTTTAATTTCAGGTGACATTTGTTTTTGAATCAAAGAGAAAAAGTTTTGAATCCATAAAGAAAGAAAAATCCTTAAATTTCACAGCGATCATTGCAACTACCACACAAGGAAATTTTCAAGAAACAGGCCACCTTTTAGCCACTGGGCTAAACAATTTTCACGCATTATGTCATTAGGAATCCCAGTAACTTCATCAGGTAGAAGTATTATTGACTTCAAGTGCTAGATGCAGAGACTGAGCTAAAAGAGGCTAATTTGCTCTACATCATAGAGGTAACAAATGAGCCTAAATTCAAGTTCATGCCCACTTATCTCCAAAGCCCCCTGTTCTTCACCACTTAATTTAAACTCTACACATAGTACAATAGAAAAAAATGGTAGTGTAATTGTATATGAGGTAGCCTATTCTATTTATATTTTATCTCTTTTCATTTGGTGAATTCCTAGTTGTTTTTTTAAAAGATTTTTCATGTTTAGTACTTTTATAAATTCTTTTTCTATTCACTAGACAAGAAACTTCATTACCTCATTTTCCATTATTTACCTAACTGAAACATTCAGCTTCCAAGTTCCAGCTATGGATTTATAAGTCAGTTTCTGTTGTATTCACCATTCCTCTTAGTACTATAGTTTCATTGTATGATGATCATTTTGAAGTCTGCATTTACTACAAAGGTAAGACTTTCCACATATTAGCTCTTTTTAACAATTTAGTCTGATTCCCAGATCACGCCCCGGGGCTGCCAAAGTGGTTCAGTGGCCTCACCAAGAACTGATGATAAATAGGGAATGTTTAGATTGCGTCTTGGGAAGCTGGACTGAGCCACTTATCTTTAGATCCAATTTTGGTAATGTATGTGTTAGATTCTTGGCAAGGAAAAAGCGGTTTCTAGTTGATGCAACCTTTTTTGTTTTTCTGAAGTGGACTTTCACAGAAACTCCCCAGGTAGTATTATAAAGAAACTGCTGAATATTCTGACTTTGTTATTGAGGACTAGAACTAACAGTGTCTTCAACAGCGACTATAGCAGCATGCAGAAGTTGTCTTTATGTGTCTGTTTTACACTGTTAACTTTCAATGAACAATTACAGAATCATTTTCCAATGTAATCTGGCTTCCATTCACCCAGGTAGTTGACAGGATGGGGGCAGGGAAGCAACTAGAATGGCTTGACTGAATCAGGAATATGACTGGGATTTTGGGTTAGAGGGGTTTAGTTAGAATAATCCTTAGATTTTTTTCTTTTGTCAGTCCAAGTCAACACCCCAGCTCATTATGTAAAGGATTAAAAAAAAAATAAAATGGACATAGGAAGCTCAGAGAGCACAAATAATTGAATGAATCTGGGCAAGGGAAGTAGGGTTGGAAATTAATACACTGGTAGCAAGACTAAAGTCCAGAAAGTGTCTGGAGGTGACAGAAAATTTGGGTCTAAGTTTCCTACAGGTTAAATAAAAAAGAGATAATTTTAATAATCGATATCCACAAGATAGAAACCAATTATAGATTCATGAGAAACACAAGCCTTTCTGATTCCCCCAAAAGAGAGAACTGTTTCCTCAAGAGTATTCATAAACAGCTGAATGCCCCTAATTATATCTTTATAATAGACTGTTGGTGATGGTAGTTGTTTGCATCAACTTGACTGATTTAAGGGTTACCCAAATAGCTGGTAAAACATTATTCCTGGATGTGCCTGTCTGTGTATGTCTGGAAAGTATTAACATTTGAATCAGAAGGAGGAAAGAAATCACCCTTCATGAATGTGAGTGGACATCATCCCTTAGGGGCCTTGGTGTAATAGCAGAAAGATAGAGAGAGGGAAGTTTCACTTTCTTCCCAGACCTTTGGCTTGAAGCAGAGTCACACCATGGGCTCCCCTGGGTCTCAGACCTTCAGACTCAGACTGAGTTACATCACTGGCTTCCTTGGTTCTCCAGAGTGGCAGCTGCTTGGGGTGGGGCTTCTCAGCCTTCCTAATTATGTCAGTCAATTCCTATCATAATCCTCTCCCTGCATCTTAATTCAGCCTACCGGTATTCTTTGAGGTAACTTGAATACACAATTTAGACATAACCTTGAAAAAGCAGTTCAGTTGTCAAGAGTGATGCAGACATGTAGCTGTGATGTTTTCTAGTTAGAAATAATCTTTTTTATTATTACCAAAGTAGTACATGTACATTATAAAGACCAAAATATATACATATGTAGGACAAAAAGAAACAATTTTACTCCCACATTCACATCAGAAAATGTGTTTCATAAAAAAGTCACATTATGTATGCTATTTTGTACGTTGCTTTTTCAGTTAAATTATAATATTTACCTTTATGCAAATGAGTTTTAGCTCATCTACTAATAAGTCTGTATTCAAAATCACCCAACTATCTCCAAACTGCGTTTGTATAACTGCTTATTTAAACCAGAATCTAATCTGGGCTCAATCACTGAATCCTGTTATCATGCTGATTAAGTGACTGCTAACTTTGAACAGAGCTTCACTTTGGGGCTCTAAGTTGCTGATGAGTCTGTTATTTGCCCAGCAAAATATTTCAACTTCACTATTTATCTGACACTGTCTTGTGGAAAATTGTCTATGTTTATTGATTAATTTTAATATTTTAGATCCTAAGTCTTTTCCTGTGGAGTGTTAATTATTGTTCTAGCAGTCAGTTAACTTGGTTGTGTTCAAACTCCAAATTCTTGCTTCTCCATAAGCACCCAATTTGGGGACTTACACCTCAGTCTTTAGCTTTCAAAGTAAGAAACTCCATCTCTGAGTCCTCAACCGTATCAACAATCATTATTTAGTAGATGAAAAGGAAACATGATGGTAAGTCCAAAGGCCAAATAAAGGGAAAATGAAGATAAGTGTATATTAGAGGCCACCAAAATAGTCTCAAAGGCAAATGAGCCATTTTCCTCTGAAAGGGCAAGATGAGATAGTTCTTTCCTAAAAAAAAAAAAAAATCAAGGATTTCTAGGATTGGAGAAATTTAATAATTTTTATGGTAGACAATAAAGAAACAAATGGATAAATATGTGACTGTAAATAGAGGCCAATGCTTAAGGTATCTTAATCAAGACAAATGTATTTAGCAAAAAGATCTAATTCCTATCCTTGGGTCAAGAAAAATTTGTTGTAGCAGAAAACTCCAACAATAAGAAGAATCCACTTAAAACTTTTATGTTTTAATCAATAATGCAATACTATAAGACAAATTCAGTACTATATAAAAGGATATTATATAATGACAAAGCAAGATTTGTTCATGGGCACTTGGCTTGATTTAGCTTTTGAAAATCAGTCAGTGTAATTAATCTTGCAAACAGAAAAGAGAAGCATCATAAGATAAGAATGAGAAAAGCAATTGCAAACTTCAATACTGTCAATTTAAAAAACTATCAGTAGCTGTGAGACAAAAACTTTCTTAGTTCAGTAGGGATCCACTCTAAAACAACAAATACAGCAAACATCACACTTAATGTTTGTCTAAGTACTTATTCCTAAAAAAAAAAATCAAAGAAAGTACCAAAAATCATGGTGAATTTAGTCCACTAATAAGTATAAGCTGATTTACAAAAACATTGTGTTTGTATCTTAGGTGTAAATAGAATAGATTATAGTAACAGCTACATTTAAATATAACTAGAACTTAAAATATTCTGGAATAAGTGTTAAAAATATATGAGAATTATCTATATCAAATTCCACAAAATTATGATGAAAGAATTAGAGCAGAGTAATATATCATATTCATGATTGGAAGAGTTAATTTGTTACTTTTATTCAATTTACTGTCGTAGTTTCATGTAATAACAATAATGATACCAAAAGAAATAGTTACAGAAATTACTAAACTCATTAAAATTCTTAGGAAGATATAAAAATCCTAGATTAGTTGAGAAATATGACATTGCAGAATTAACTATTTTACTTTAAAATATTCAATAAAATGTCATTTTCCAAGGTAGTGCCATTTTGGCATAATGACAGGTTGATCAACAAGACCAACAGATAGTCTCCGAGGAGAGCCATGAATTTAGAGTTAATGGATTTTTAATAAAAGTACTATAGGAATTTTATGGGGAATAGATGGCATACCTTAAAATAAAACTTAATCTCTGGTAGTTTTTTAGAAGAAACTATAAATGATTATTTTTGGAATTTGAATTTGACAATTCTTAGATTTTAAATATAGAAAAAGAAAACAGGATTTTATTTCTTGAAAATTGAAAGCATCTCATTAAAAATGAAAATGGAAATTAGAGTCACAGGAGGTATTTGCAAAACATATATGCCAACAAACATGTATCAATAACATGTAACAATGCATCATAATCTTAAAACGTATGAATGGTGAGCAAAGATTGGAATAATTCACTAGGAAGGCTTGTCAAATGCAAGTCATAGATACGTTTTCAAATTTCTAAGTCACTAGAGGAAAGTAAATTGAACTAGAATACTGTAGTTTTGGAATAGGCAATTATAAAATGGCCCATTTCAGTTGCCTGACCAATTCTAGCCATGAGTTGGGAACAAAAGTGAAGTACATCTTTCCCATTTGATATATGTAATTGACAGTGCAAAGTCCCCAAAGGTCTTTTTCTCTAGATGACTTCTCACCTCTGAGGTGGTGGCTGATTCAGGACCTCAGCTGATTCTCTGAATTACCATGTAAAGAGCCTCTTCTCCAAACTATACGGGCAGGAAGAAAAATAAACTTTTATTCTTTTAATCTTCAGAGATTTGGGATTATTTACTACTGCAGCCTACTCTAGCCTGAGGTAACAGGAAGATTTTGACTCTCAACGATCCTTGTATCGAACATTCAGGTGTAGAACACTTCTTTCCTTCTGGTACAACCAGTGTTACATTGTTACAAAATTTTGAATCATCACTTTTAAAATTATAAATCTCAACAACAGTCATAAATAAAACCTGTATATACCTGTATCTTACAAGTTTGAGATGTTGATGTTTGGGCCGAAATGTCCCTTGTGACCTCAGTGTCAGCTTTGTTGAGGACCAACCCCAAGAACATCACTCCCACTTGTTATTTCAACAATAGGGCATTATGCACACTCCGTGTTTTGAGGTGATTATTTGAGCAACTCCGAGAAATTCGCAAGTAAGTAGCTTCAGAGATTCCAATCATTTAGATGAGAAACCTTATATATAGATTCTTACATATAATTTCCTAAGGATAAAATTTTTCTCTAAATTCTGTGGTGTTACTTCATGTACTTCTTTTCACTTCCTAGCGTAGTCATTTTTCCTTGACATACTGCAGTATTTGGTATCCTTAAAAAAAGAGTAGCAAGTATCTTTCTAAGACTTTATCTTATTGGCGAAAGCTAATGTAAGTAGATGCAACTTGGGTGTAATTTACTAGTATGTATACTGAGTGTGAAAATTAGCGTCGAGAATTTTTTCACTTTAGACTTTGGTATGTTTCAGATGCACTCAATTTGGAAAATTGTTGGAAATGGCTACATGATCCATAGCTGCTGAGATTTCCACTTTGACTTGCCAGAAACTAGGAGAAAAATGCTTTCCACTGAAGCCAAAGTTCATACAAACAAAAAATCTCCATTAAAAAGCTTTTTACATTTATCATAGTAATAAATATAACATATTGCAATCACATCTTATTCCATTTTCTCATGTTTATTCTGCCCGCTCACCATATATCACATAGAAATAATTTTATATGGAAGAAATGCCAACTTCTGAAATATTTGGTATAAACTGATGAAACGGACTCTCCAAAGCACTGACATGTAATCTGTCCAACAGCATCTTAGAAAGTTAAAGATACTTCTTTGAGTAGAATCACAAATTTGTTTCAAGAGCAATTTTACTTTTTTATTGAAGACAACCTCTTTAAAATGTCTGATTAGCCTCTGCTTTAAGCCACTGAAGCTTTAAGGTTGTTTGGAACTTTCGGGAAAAAAAGGACAGTATTAGTAATGCAGGAACATGCAGGAACCTGTAATTTACAAAAGCAAACTAGAATGTGTGTATACATTTTTTATACTGAGTATTAAAATAAATATAGACACCCTTAAACTTCAGTGTCCTCTTTGATTAAATGTTTAGCACAATTATAAATTTTGATAAAGATTGGTTAAACTGTGTGATGAGCTAAAGCTAGAGACAGGTGGAATTTTTCTGTCACCTTTCTTTTTCAACACTGTTCAGATTGTTCCTGCTCTAAACCAAACCTAAGCCGACCAGGTGCAACTCCTTAAGCAAGACTTCGTCAGAATAAAAGGGAGTAGAAACAGGAGTACTCAGTGCTGGGCTTCAGTTTGAATATTGTTATGTCATAAGAGATGGGCACCAGCAACTAACTCTTGCTCTCATTGTCTTGTTAGTAAAAGAAATCACATAGATGCCATGGAAGAGAAAACTTAGAGAAGGACATTGGCAGACACACTTGAGTCCTACATAACAAATCAATTATACAAGTTAAAAATCAGAGGGTCATTTAAAGAATTATTTTCTTTAATAAAAAGTGAAATTTATTCTTGATTAACCCAGATAATGCTAGTAAAGAAAGTTATGAATACTGAAATCCATGAATGAAGTCGAACCAGCTCAGAATTACATTCAAAAGAATAAGAGTATGTGTATTAGTTAAAATTTCATTTTGAAGCATATTTTGTACCCCATAGGTAGTATATAGGTGTAAAAATAAGAAACGTGCAACAGTGTAGGAACTATAAATTCCTTGATGAAAAAGTTCCAAAAACCTGATGAAAACTTTTTATCTCTTTTTCCCCGCTTCACATTTATCTTCTTTCTCCCAACTCCCTCTATGTCTTCCTCCTTCTCTCTGTCTTTCCCTTTTATTTTGCCGAGCTGTGATCAGAAGCCTCCGGATTTGCAGTTGCCAGCCTTTGAGTCGCAGTTTCTGATGGACAGTCAGTTCTCTGGCTGTTCGACAGAAGCTCAGTCATCTTCTCATGACAGCAAATAAAAGCTCGTTTCCCTCGTTGTGAATGATCTAGGACCGGTAGGTAAACTTTCTAATTTATTGTCTTGCACATGGAGAGAATTTTGAACAGAGAGAAGGGAAGATGGAAGCAAGGAAGCGGCTTTTCTTTTTGGTGGGGGGGATAAAGTCGGGCTGAACCGGAGCTCTATGAGGGGCAGAAAGCAAGGTCCGCAGGCTGGTTTTTCATTACACTACACGGGGTTTGTTCTTTATACACATCAAGGCCTAAGAGATCCTCTGGGAAAAATAAAACTATAGAGTAATTTGTTGTTTGTAAATCGGAGTCTTGCTTTGATTTGGGTGAAAACCTCAGCAGAGGAGTGACTCACCCAGGAGTCACTTTCTTACTGTGGCCGAGGGATAATTTTTGGCCCTTGAGCCCAGGCTTCAGTGACAGTTTATGATGCACTTTGATGTCAAGTCTTGTTGTTGGGATCCGAACTGTTCCCCAGAAGCCTTGTGTTTGGAAGGCGACTCCAGGTGATTTGGTTGTCCTAGCAGATACCTGACACTGAGAAGTTCCCTTGGTTCTCTTTCTCCTCTAGAGTTTGCTGTAAGTGGACCTTTCCTGGGATCCACATTTTTGGGGGCAGCTGCTAAATGCAATTCTGGATGTACAGTCCACCCACTTGGCAGATTATTCTTCCTATTTTTTCCCCTAGCAGACCTGAACTATTGGCAAAAGAGGCTTGTCTACTGAGGGAGAATCAAGAACTTTTATTTCTTTTCTTATGGTTTCAAATGTGTTAAAAAAACAGAGCAAAGCAAAATGAAACCAGAAATTTGTTATTCATAATTGTGAATTTTACTTTGGTTTGGATAAAAAACTCAGTAGAGAGATGAATGTTATAACAATCAAATACCACAAAACAACCACAAACTCATGTCCTTGAATCTCACCCTAGTGATTCAGAGCGTGGTTAAGGTGCCTAAAGTGTACATGGCTAGAAAGGATTGTATTGGAATTAAAAACAGACTGATATCTACAAGCTACAACTGAGAAACAGACCACAGGTCACACATTGAACTTTGGGGCTCCACATCTCCGTAAACTACTACTATTGCAATCAGGATCATGTTCGCATAAAAAGAGTAAGAATATGTATGGGACAATTAGGTTTAAGTATAGTTATCAGCAGAGACATGTATTGTAAACTACCGTTTTTTATGATCTTTTTTCTTATTAATATGTGACAATGAAAAGACATTTTTGTTGAAACAAAGTAACTTCAAGAAATCATAGCATACCTTAAAGAAGATTGTAGAGTGGAAAGACTGAAGAGGATATTAGACATCTTTGGGAAAACAGGAGAAATGGAAAAAAAGATCATGTGAAGAGTTATTTTGGATATAATTTAGAGCTGGAATTGAAATAGCATCTAATCATTGATTATCTGATCCAAGGTTGAGCTAGACATTATACATACTTTCTTCTTTATTAATTTTATCAATTATATAATGTAGATGTTCCTACTTTTATAGATGAGAACTTGGACTCTGAGGGCAAATTACCAAGTAGCACAGCTGCTGGTGGTGTTTGAATCTAGATTTTTGACTTTATAGCCCATATTTTTCTTCTTTTCCAACACAACAGAAACCCAAACAAAGGGCTAAA
This sequence comes from Ctenodactylus gundi, assembly GCA_004027205.1. NCBI lineage: Eukaryota > Metazoa > Chordata > Mammalia > Rodentia > Ctenodactylidae > Ctenodactylus > Ctenodactylus gundi. The sequence goes on along the minus strand of PVKB01000414.1, from coordinate 679,515 downwards.
AGGCTGGTACACCAGGTGGTCACCATCACCAAGCTTCCTTTTAATTCTTACTTTCTACTTGAAATTTTCAAAAGTATCAAGTCAATTATACCTCTCACTAATTAGATTTACTGACAGCATTTAAGGGGTGCCATTCAAAATGGCAAAAATGCTCTAAGGAATTTTATCTCAGAGATAAATTGTCTTGTATAACACTGTCAAACTGAGAATTTTAGCATTAAAGAACTTGCTGTGAGTCAGGCAAATTAGAGATAGATTTTAGAATCTTTTTGCCCTCCTTGCACATTATTGGTGGAGATACAAATCAGGACAGCCTTTATGAAATACAGTATGGAGGTTGTTCAAAAAATAAGAAATAGACATACAACACAATCCAGCATTCCCACTCTTGAGTATCTATCTAAACAGAATTAACAGTATGAAGAGATACTCTCACATCCGCTGCAGAAATATTAATAACCAAGAAATGTAAACAACTAGAGCGCCCATCAGCTGATGAACAGATGAAGCAAATGTGGGATACATACACAGAGAAATATTATTCATCCACAAAAAATTTGAAAGTCTGTCATTTGTGGCAACACGGGTGAAAAGGCAGATTTTATGTTGAGTAAAATAAGCTAGTTACAGAAAGAGAAGTATCTCACGACTCCAGTTGTATGTATGTAGACCCTAAAAATAGGTGGTCTCAAAGACTCTGGTAGGCTGGAGATTACCAGAGGTCAGAGACAGTCAGGGAAGGAAGGGGAGTAAATGTTGATCAATTGGTACAAAATTACAGTTAAATAAAGGAAAGAAAGTTCAGTACGTTATTATACAGTTGTGTGATTGTCAACAACAACGATGTGTCAAGCATTTCAAGAAAGAAGAAAAAATGGAAGATTTTGACATAGTTGATAATAAAAAATGTTTAATTTGGTTTAAATATTATGCAATGCATAAATTAACTGAAACATCACATTATACCACGAATATGTACAATCTTTTTGTTTTTATGTATCAGTTAAAATAAATTTAATTTAAAATCATATTTACTACTTTTTTTTGCTAGGCACTTTGGGAATTGTTTTATAATTTTAAAACATTTGAGAGCCTGAAACTTATTTTTCAAATACAAACATGAAGGCAAATTTTTGCTGAAGAAAGGCTGTATAAGCTCAGGTAATTCTATTTAAACAGCCTTCATACAAAAGATATTGGTGAGAATGAACAAGGATACCCTGTGTACAGTATGAATACTTGTGGCCCAGCCCGGATGCATTGTTAACATGGTTCTGGGTAGAATAGGAATACTGAATCTATGAGAACTCACCCAAATTTTTCATTTCTTAAGCAAGGTCTATGATTTCTAAAGAACTAGTTTCTGCTTCAATCTACCATTTTTTTTTTTTTTTTTACCAGGAATACATCATGACATCTTTGATTTATTGATCCATTTATTGCTGAGTTTATATAATGTGCCATTTTCCCCTCAAAATCTTCTTGGCCTTAATAAGTTTCAGAAAAATGATTAGTTTAAAAAACTACTCTTTGAACAACGAGCATAATATAAAATGATGTAACATGAACTTCATGTCATTGGTAAACCACAGTCATCTGAAGATCAATTATGTGGTTCATTTTTGTGGAATTACATATGAGTATAAATACATTTATTTTTGTCCATATTTGTATATGATGAAAAATTGTAAGTGTATTGCTGAGGACACTGGAGGATTAATGTTCTTTCTACCACAAATAGGGTGTGCGTCCCTGGGAATCTAATGAGACTGAGATTTGGTATTACACGGGGTGTTTGACAGTGTGTCGTGTGGACCAATCTCTCTCCTTCCATTGTCTTTAACCCTTGGCAAACACTGTGCACTCGTCCAGTTCTCAGTTCTGCCTTTATAATGGCTTCTCTGTTCAGAATCCTATCCATGTTTTCTTTTAAGAAAGGAAATATTCCAACAAAAAAGTTGAAATCGGATGAAAGTTGAAATGGATGCCGGGAAGATGATTGCTGAAACGGGCTCTCTCAATTATCAGCTACTTACTGAACAGTTGTCATGTGTCATATGATGAGCAAAAGCTAAAACTGGAAATACAACAAATGTGATCTCAGGCCAAACACCATTGTTCATCAGGAAAGACGGAAGACAGTCAATGAGCCAGTAATGAATTCATGCAGTTTCCTTTGTGGAATCCTAAAGAGTGTTGTGGATACTATTTTTCTGAGAGGATCCTAGAAGAAATATCTTCCTTGTAGTCAAACACGAGTTTTCAGCTCTGTTCTGGATGCTGTGCTATTACAAAGATTAAGTAATTCACTGATATTTGTGCCTCTATCACGATATTTTACTTTTGTGAGAGGATTATCTTTTGTCTAAACTGAGTAGACCACTTGACCCAATTTAACAACTAAAAGTTTCTTAAATTTTCACCAAGGATAAAACTCCCAAAGTTTCAGTCATTGATAAAACAAACAAAACTCATGCAACATAATAGAGAAAGCAGAAATATAACTAGGCACTTAGTGCCAACTGATCCCAACCATGAATGGAAAAGCATACACAGGGGAAGTCACAGATTCTCTGAAACAAAACAAAACAAAAACTACCACCGCCACCACCACCAACTACAAAACGTTTTGGAGAAGTTAGATATGCACATAAGGAAGAATGAAACTGACTCTATTTCTTTTATACAAAAATCAACTGAAAATGGATCAAAGACCTAAATACAAGATTTTATACTGAAAAACTATTTGAGAAAATGGGAAACACTTAAAATATTGATATACAAGATATTTTTTGACATGGCCTGAAAGCACAGGAAACGAAAATAGAAAAGATATCTTTCCCCCTTCCCCAAATCACTACATACTGGTGAGAGAGTGGAGAAAGGGGAATATTTACACATTGTTGGTGCAGATGTAAATTACTACAGCCGGTATGAAAAACATTATGAAGAGTCCTCATTAGACTAAAAACCGAACTACCAAGTGATGTACTCATTTTACTAGTAGGTATGTGTTCATAGAACAGGAAATAAGTAATATCATACATCTGCAGTCTCATGTTCATTGCAGCAATAGTCACAATAGTCAAGATATGAAATCAACTGGGTTGTTCATGAAGCGTTGAATGAATTAAACAAACGTGGTACATATGAACACAATATAATTCAGGTAGAAGAAAAATGATTCTGTAGTTTGTACCACCGTGAATAAAGCTTGAGGTCATCACGTTGAGTGAAATACGCCAGGAGGAGAAAAACAAATGTTTTTGTCTCTTATATGTAAGCTAAAAAAATTGATTTCATAGAATTAGACAGTAAAGCAGAGGTTGAATTGCAAATAGCAAAATACAGTTACATGACACAAATTCTAAAATTTTATAACATAGTAGAGTGACTATATCTGCCACAATTTATGATATATTTTATAAACAACTACATAGCAGGAGTTTGAATTTTCTAATATAAAGAAGTAATAAATGTTTTAGGAGATGGAAATCCCAGTTACATTAATTTGATCCTTGCACAGTGTATTGATTTGTCACACTTTACTCTGAAAGTACGTACTCAGTCACTTAAGTGTGTAGGAAAAAGCCACCATTAGCTTCAGAATTCATATACTATCACAGCAATTGAACTGGAGAGGGAACAGATCACTCTGTTGATCCTGTGAATTGGAGCATGTTAACACAATCAGGTACATCTTAGAAAGCTGCAGGGGCAGTTCTGGGCCAAGAGCTGAAAATGGAGGAGAGCTATCAGCCTTAAATGGAGTGTACAAAGGATCTAGAAAGTTCTGAGGCTGCTAGAACAGTTAGCAACACAATTTTCAGTAGATGAACACCTACAGCTGAATTTATAACACATTTGGCAGTAAATTCTCAAATTTTAAAGGACAAACAGCAAAATATATTGATCTGTTATAGCACTTATACAGTTGATGATAATATTATTGTCATCTTGAACAGTTTTACAAGCATGTGAGGTAAGACAAATACAAATTATACTAGTGTCCCTGAAAACGTTTGTCATTAAGAGATAGGACAGATACACAAGTGATAGGGTTGAGCAAGTGTATGTTGAATTTTAATTGGAAGCATCAATGACGTGATTATTTTAAACATGATATATTTTATCTTGAATAGAACATAGCAAATGTTTGCTAACTCTGTCAACTTAAGACAAGAGTAGGAACAAAGAGGCAACCTTGTATCTCTGCACTCACCAGCACCCAGTGGTGTTATTAAAATACCATTTCCTCTAAAAAAATCAGTTCTTAGAAGTTACTGATTTTAAGGCTGGGTTAATAGATATAACAGATAAACCTGGAATATTTCATTTTACCAGAAATCAAGGGAGCTTTCACACCTCCTTGATCATGTCAAATGGAGTTAGGCCAATTTAAATTGGCTTGTCTTTGCCAAAGATGAGACAATTTGAACATCCATAAGAATAATAATGTCAGCAGACTGAATGACATGAACATATCCAATTTATTGAAATTTGTTAGTTTTTATGAGATAAAAATTCATTCATTATCATTAGAAGATAGTCAGAAAATAAGGCATAATTTTTGAATATTGGTAAATAAAAAACCCCAAGAGTTTATCCCATTTTCCCTTCAGAATCTATGTCAGGCAACCCAAATAGTTGGCAGTAGGCTTTTTTTCTTTTGTATGAATATCCTAGTTAATAAATTAAGAAGGAACATTAGGTATTTGAAAAACTTAAGAGAACAATGACCTCGCTTCTTTAACAAGAATTTTACAGGATACAAAAGAAAAATGGGCAGAAAGCCCACAGTTAAATAGAGCAGGAAAATATTAAGAGTGGAAATACACAACTCTTAGTTGAATCCAAATTTGAACTGCTAAAAAACAAAACAAAAAATAAAGAATGATCACAGGAAGTCAAGATACAGGTGAACTGTTGGCTGCTATCACATAAATTTGGTTTGGAGTGAGATGTTCATACTTTTAGATACATACTGAGATTATTATAAATTGTGTGATTGGCCTAGATTTTCTCCAAAGTATTCAAGGATGAGGGAGAAGTAGGTGAAGGTTAAAAGAAACACGGTTTATGATGATTAAGTACCCACGGTTGGCCGCGGGGAAGCTGGCTCACGGCTGCACAGACATTTCTCATCCTCTTTGTGTATGCTTGAGATTTTTCAAGGCCAGAAGTGGGAGAAGTTATGTGTGGTTATTTTCCAATTTCCAGTGATGCGATTGCAACATCTCACCCTGAACCAAATTTATGTGATATCCACCAGTGGTTCACCTTGATTTCCTCTGAACAGTTTTAACCACCAGTGCTTTGCACGCAATCTGTATTTCTTCTTTGTGTGAACTGTTATGGTCTCACCGTTATCTGCGGCTTTTAAAATGTAACGGTGCTGGACCTTGGTCTGGATATTTGACCAACTTTTGTGCTGAAGATTTAGTTTAACGGAGAAACCTAAATCTGAAAGATTTCCTTTTTTATTTATTTGACAATTTCTTGCCTCTAGCTTTTCCTGTCACCTAATTTGCCACACTTACTAGTCAGATACCACATTCCTGAAATGGGCCTATTGAGCTTTTTTTTTTCTGATTGTTAATCTCCTGTTTTTTTTTTTTTTGACTTCTGTTTTCTAGAGGAATTTAATTATCCTCTTCTACTGCATATTTTTTCTCCTTTAATATTTGTAATTCTGAATTTAAATTTTTTATCTTATTCTGGGTGGAATATTATTTCTTTTACATTGGGGGTTTCTTGGCAATCTGTCTATTCACAATTGACAATGAGGCACTAAAATTTATGAAATTCTTTGACTGTTTTGTCGTGACTTTTAACCAGCCCCGAGATGACTGAATTCACTTTATCTGTTTTAAGATATACCTTGAATAACTTGATTCCTGAGCTTTCTAGATCAGGAAAAGTGATTATGTTTAAGCAATTACATGTCACATTCAATAGATCATGTTCCTCTCTAGAACTGTTTGATATAGATTCTGTCTGTGTCAGGTTAGTGCTACGAGGGTTGAAGAATGATAGGCATGGTGAAGTAAAGGCTTTAGGGGAAGGCTTCAAAGAGGGTCTTGAAAGTAGCGCAGGTCTGTAATCTTGGTACTCTGGGAGGCTGAGGCAGGAAGATCACAATTCAGAGCCCAGTAGGAGAAACCCCGTCTCAAAATTAAAAACCAAAGAATGGCCTGGGGGCGTAGCATAGCGAAAAAGATCCTGGGTTGCACTCCCAGCACAAGCGCGTGCACACTCACACAACACACACACACACTACACACTTACGCATGAACCCACATGCCTGCATACACACACACAGATACGAAAACCCAAAAAATCAAATTCAAAACTAAAAAGATAGAAAAATTCAGTAGTTCGATGTTAATTAAAATTTGATATCAGGAAGTTTTCTGAAATGAATCCGGAAATCATAAACGCAGTCCTTTGTAACTCTTCCCGCTCTTGAGCAAAAGTTTTCTGGAGTAGTAAACTCAAGTTGATAAGTAATGAAGCAATGCCATACTATGGGAGATAAAATACTGAGAGGGCTTAAATAATTTTATTTCTCACAAATAACTAAAATGAGACTTCAAAGCCTAGTCTAGGAATCTGTAAAATACACACATACCTGTATCTATATCTGTATCTGTATCTCTCTATATAGATTCTTCTTTTACTCGGCAGTGTTGTTTGGTTGAGCTGCCTTGGTATGCTGATGCTGTTCTCTGAAGAGGGTGGATGGGTGGGAGGTCCTGCTTCACAGGGAGCTTGACTGACAGAGGTTCCGCCATCTTTCTCTGCACTCTCTGAAACTCACAGAAGGTGAGTAAGTGCGAGGGTCTTGCATCTCTGTTAAATGCTTCAGTCTGCGACTGAAGTCTACCACTTTTGTCCATAGTAGCCAGCCAGCGCTATTGACATGACCCCTCATACTTATTGGCATGGTGGGAAAGGTCTTCTTCCATGTACCCAGATAGCAGGACAGCTAATGATTAATAACACCACCATTTAAATATATTTTTTACATTTAAGTATTGGGATGTATTTCTATAGATGTTTTCTTCTCCTGGATTGAGTTCATATTAAAATTCCAGTTTTGGTTTTTACAGGCAACACATTATAAACTATTTACTTTCATTTTATCTCAGCTCCCATCCATGAAGATGCAGAGTTACAAAGTTGTTATTTATTTAATAATACAATCTTTAATAAGAAAAGTTAGTTTGGGTAGGCTTAGGAATGAGATATCTTACAATCAATGGAACGATAGGACATGAAAGGACATTATGTTCACTTGAAGTTTATATTGCAAAGTATAAAAACTTGAATTAATGTCAGAAGAATTTTCTATCCTCCATTGCTCACATCAAATGTTTCTCTTATGGCATTTCCTGAACCAGGCGGCTAGCAAATGGTTTTAGTTCCATCTGGACCCAATTCTGAGCTATGTCACTGGTGACACTGCCCAGACTATAAATGCAGATGGAATTGGAGAAAAGGAATGTCTATAATCACACACAAACACAATCTTACACAACAGAGAGCCTACAATCCAGTATAATCCTACGTAATATGCTCCATGTGTATGAGCAGGGCTGAGTGCGGCACAAATATTAGTCAAGATTTACCTCATGTTTTAAAAATAGTGTGAGTTTTGCACATTACCTGATAATAGTGCACACTTTTAGAATCACATTTTATTTAAAAATATGGTGTCTCTTGTCTTAGACAAAAAAAATAAAAGCTTTCCCCTTTCAAGCAGAGCCAGGAGCTATACATGTGTAGCGTGTATTTGTGGGAGGGGGCACTAAGTGCGTTATATGAATAACTCATTTTAGTCTTAAAGCAACCCGTGACTCTGGTGCTACTATTATTCACCCATTTGCAGGGGGGAGGACAGACCCAGGGAGGCTGAGTGACCTGCTGGGACTGCACCGCTGGAACCAGGGTCTGGGTCAGGTGTTGGATTGCAAAGCAGAGTGACTGAGGCTTCTCCTGGGCTCAAGAGCTTTGTACAAATCCTTCCTAGCTTGTTTTTCAACTGGAGTTTTGTAAAACAAAACAAAACAAACAAACAAACAGAAAAAAAAAAACCGGGGACGGTAAAGGCATAGTTCTTATGACAGTTGTAGGGACTATACTGTATATTTCATAATATTCACTTAAAGTTTTATAATTTCAAGATGTTGCAGGATTCTAAAATGAACTTTTAATCTTCAACTCTAACTCAGAGTAATAGAAACATGTTCAATATTAAAAGGTTTAACATTAGGGTTGGTGGCTAGGGCCCAAATGCTATTTAAAAAATACTGAATCTTCCTTTGTTTAAATTCTGATTTTTCTGTAAAGTCTTTGGTAAGTTAACCTCCCCTAGCTGAAGTTTCTCTGTATGGAGAAATATGTTCATTACTACCTTGAACATACAAAGGAGCTGTTACAATAACCCAAAATGGTTAATGTAATTACCATAAAAACATAACTTCTCTCTTCTCTCACTCCACTCCCTCTTTCCGTGTCTTTTTATTCCCTTTTCTTCATCATGTGGCATAGGTGCCCATCAGAAAAAGTGAAAGTAGAACTTAAACATAAATACTTTTTCAAAGTTTCCTGAAGGAGTCCTATTTGCAGCTTGAGTTGGAATCCATCAGCTAGGACGACCTCCATTATATCCACTTTGCAATATCCTTTCCTTCATTCGAGACACTTCATTGACCCTTTCAATCTTGGTAAGTATTTAAGATACTAAGAATTCCATTTACGGGACTGGAGCCATGTTACCACGAATTGGTCCTTGACGTTTCCCCTAATAAACATTAAGCTGCACCTATAATGATCTTACTTCCAGTTACCCCATGATGATTCAGCCATTGCCACAGACCTTTATATGTAAAATATTCTGATTATAATTCTGTTCCTATGATGGAAATGGTTCTGAAAGGCTCCTCTACTTCCTCAGGATGTCATGGCTGCTATTAAAAGCAGAGAATTGGGTTCCCTTGCAATATCTCTCCCCATTGCAATCTGTAGAAGAAAGACTTCACAGGCCCCAGGAGGGCTGTTACCTCCATCATCAGTGTCTTTCTTACGGTTCTTTTGCAAGTGTCCCCTGAGCCTCCCAGGGCTGATGATAAGGGAGTGACTGAGTAAGCTGTTCAGAAGAGACAGCCAACAATTCTCATTTTCATGAGATTTTGGATCCTTTCTACAGAATGTCAGGGATTTAGGTTTTTGTGCTTTGATGTAACTGATTATAAGCCACAGTTGTGTCCAAGATTCAGTGAATCTACCTAGCCCATTATTACAGCCATTGGCTTTTTGCTTGTGGCAATATGTTAATTTTTGAATCCTGAGGGACTCTACTTTATCAGGCTTTATTTTTGTTCTTTTTCAAAGTAATTTTAAAAATCATTCATTCTTAGACAGGCTTCCCAGATTGCTGCTGTCTCACATTGCCAAATCCTGAAGTATTTCTTAGGTATGTAGGCCATTTCCTTCTGGCCAGGCAGCGTTCTGCTCTTACTGGGTTGTGCTGGAGTCTGACTTTATTTGTGGTCACGAAGACAGTGAAGGATGGCAGAGTAGGTCCTCACTAAATAGGAATTTTATAAAATTAATCAACTGCTTTTAGTTGTATAAAGGGGGAGTTAATTCTCCTCTACTAGAGGAGCTACTTTTGTCGGAGCTCTGGAAATTAGAAATGAAAATTAAGGTCTTTTATCGTCGGCTCAATGTCCTTACCTCATGTGTTAGAGCTCTACTTCTTCCCAAGCAATGACCTGGCCGTGACATAGGAGATACATCCAGATTGCACCCCTGTTAGGTGTTGAAACCTCTGAACCCTTACATTCATGTTCTGTACTTGACTGTTGGCTACACATCTTCTCTGGGGATATTGATAGTGAGGGACTCTTCTAAAGCTGTTGTAGCAGTGTTCAGATTTTTTTTCACTGCATTGTGTTGTACATTTGAAGCTTTCAATTTATATTTTTTCTTGTGATATTTTCTAGCATCCTTGACATACTACTATCTTTGCAATCACCATTATGATTATAGCAACTAGATGGCATAGTCACTTGATCTCTCAACATCTTCTCTCCCACTGAGATGATTATTGATTTGACCATCAACTGTGTAAGCAAGAATGGACGAGAAACCAAATTCTAATGTCCGTTTCTGAGTGCCAGATCTCGTATTGATTGCTATAATTTTAAGGATCCTGGCAGACTATAAATGCTGCATGCAACAGGTGATGATGCAATGAGATTTTGGATTTAAATCTGGACTAGGTAACATTAACAGATCAGTTGGAAAATGTAAATAAGATCTGCAAGCTAAATATTAGGTGGCATTAATATTAATTTTTATCATTTTCAAATCATGTCATGAATATTTAAAAGAATATCTTTGCTTCTTATGCTTAGGAAGACACACGAATTATGTAGAATTGCAATCTAGATATGAAACTTATTCTCAAATTATTCAGAAGAGATATTGATAATTAGAGTGTTTGGTCAAGAATTAGAGAGTTGGAGAGAAAGAGACAGAAGAGCTCTCTATATGATTTTAATATAGATGCAATATTTAAAAATGAAAAATTGCAAAAGGAAGCAGTGGTGGAAAGAGTTAGGAATAGTAGCTAAGATACGGACAACCTTTATGATAATTAACAGAATATAGTGGAGCGTGCCATCTGCAGAGGGGAGATGCTATCAGTTGTAGAATTGAAAGAACAAGTTGACTGAACAGTTACCAGAGCCCAGCAAGATGTACTGCTTGAGTTTATTTAATAATAGTTCTGTAGCCATATGGAGAGGACCTCAGACCCTGGCTGACTTGTGGCACAACAGGGAGGAACTTACTGAAACAAATACCTTGACTGCCTGACTTCATTCTATGTGCGGTCCAAAAAGCAAATGTTTAGATGAGGTTAGACATACAGTGAATTCACTGGGGAAGAAACTTGTAAAAGAAAATATGGAGAGAACCACAGAGTAACCAGTGAGTGGCCGAAGCATAAACTAAGGGCTTCAGAGGTAGAAACGGAAGGGATGTTGGTGGGATAGGCTCAACTGGGATACGAACATTCTGGTACAGCTTTGAAAAAGATTTTAGAAAGTTCTGAAGCTGAATTCATCTACTTGAGATGTCTTAAGACTCAAACATGTGCAACCTGCTGCCTGCTCTATTTTTGCCCTCTCCTTTTTAAATGTTACAATAACAAACAATAACATTTTTACACTTACATGAACTATAATCTATATTTATATGTAGTTCAAGACAATATCTCTTGACTAAAAAAAAAGCATAAAAAAGTTAGACCACAGGTTGGATACCTGTCCCCTGTATTTTGTTTTGTTTTTAAACTTGAGGCAGTGTCTCACTCTGTAGCTCAGATTGGTTCCGAACTCACTGTAGTATAGGCTGTCCTTGAAGTCAGCAATCCTCCTGCCTCAGGCTCCTGAGTTCTGGGATTCAGGCTTGTACCACTATGCCAGTTTATGTGGTGCTGGGGATTTGAACTCAGGGCCTTCAACTTACTAGGTAAGTGTTGTAACCACTGTCCTATTCTTCCAACATGCCTAGACCTTTTAGAACTGGCTTTTCCATAGTTTTGCTGCTATATTCAGTGATCGCCTGAGAGCAGCATAGGGGACGTATGGCCTAAACACACACGTGGCAACAGATTTCATGACGCACCAGCTGGGGCTTTTAATCAATTACACTGCCTGCAGTGAAAGTTCTATAGGTGCACTTTCTTGCTGTCATACCTTCTATTGACCAGTTAAGAGTTAGAGGCCAAACGAGTCAGGGTGATACAGTTCGTGCACTGGTTATGGTTATTAGATAAACAGATTTAACAGAAATTTCACATATCTATGTATAAAAAGGGAATTTATTAAGACATCTTAAAGTCTGAAGGGAGAGTCCAAATTGGCCACCTGCATTTGGAAGAGCTGGAGGGTTCAGAAGCTGGTCAAATGGGAGGCAGAAGAACATCTGTCAGAGACCACAGGACAGCTAGGGCGAGTCAGCCATACAGAATGTCCCAAGGTGACAGCAAAGACCTGAAGACTGGAGCAAATGTGTACAGGAGATCAGCAATGTTATGAATGTCTAGAGACAATGGTGATGGCTGGAGCTCTCCCAGAGGAAGCTGCGTAATTTTTTCTTTCCCTTGTTTTTAAACTTAGTTTGAGCTGCTAGTCTATTGGTTGGGCCATCCACATACAGGGTTGATCTTCTTCCTTCATTTGCTGACCCATGAGTCAATCAGTCACACCAAAACTCTGCATTACCCACGAATAGGGCTCTCCTTAATCAAGTTGACAATACACTTTAAATGGTCACTGTTCATAAAGTTTCAATTTCCTGGGGAATTTTGAAGAAAGAGTAATATGGAGCGGGGTGGATCTACAAAGTCCAACAGAGAATCTCCAGCTCATGAATTGGCCAGGGGGCAAAGAAAACAGAAGTTGAAAAGAAAAGAAAAGAAAACATTTAACAGATGTGGAGCTTTTGAAGGCATTTTAGATAATGTTCCTTAGAAGTTGGGTGCAATCAGGAGGTCAGGCAAGGTAAACCAACAATTTGCAAGGAAAAGAAAAAGAATTGTTGAATATGTGGCGTATATTGATGAATTCTGGTAGCAGGTACGGGAAAGAAAGGGCAAAGATTCCAAGTGCGGTGTGGCTGGAACCCAAGGAAATAGCTGCCTATAAAAATTTAAAGGATAGTGAGAAATCTAAGATTTGTGGCCCTGGGAAGACAAGTGAGGTCAGTGTCACTGATCAGCTTCACGGAACGAAAAAACCCAAGATCTATGGAAGCCTGTCGTAGAAAATGGGCAGTGAGCCTGCACACTGACGCACATCCTGAGCCTATTAGCATCTCTTTTGCCCCAGGGACCATCTTAGAACCCCAGCATCCTTGAGACAAAGAAAAGAAATAACGAAAGTGAATTGATTAGAACTTAATTATTGTTTCTCTGGCTGGAAGAGATACTGAGAGACTTTTACCAATTCTGGACATGCTGGAGCAATGCTAAGCCTCTAGAAATTTCTCTAAAATAAATTTGAAAGTGATCTGCAATTCTGAGTTCATAGAGATTTATATCCAGTATTATACAAACAACAGACTCAGTTTTAATGATAGACTAACAGGGTTTTGGTCCTCTCCTCCTCCTCCTCCTTCTCCTCCTCCTCCTCTCTCCTTCTCCTCCTCCTTCTTCTTCTTCTTCTATCTTCCATCTTCCATCTTCCATCTGAGCAATCTGAAGGAGAAGAAAAATGATGAGACCACACAGCAGATGGCAGAGCCAGAACATGAACTAAACTTTTGAATCTTATACAACTACTGCTCGTGTAGGGGAGTCCTGAGGAATCACTGGGGGAGGGGGAAATAAATACAATGATTATATCAGATTCTTGAAATACATATAATTAAATGGCAAGGAGTGCACAGTGAGAGGGACAGAGAGAGAGAGAGAGAGAGCGAGAGAGAGAGGTGAAAGAGGAGGCAAACCAAAGCAAGTATCAGATATGTTGAAAGTTCTTTCCATGAAAGAAACAGACATTTTAGACTTTCTTCTGTAAAAGAAAGATGAATATAAATGTTCTCTAGTCACGTCGGTGTTACAGCAATAATAATGATCTATCATCTAATTTTTGGGATTTCTGAATTTTCATTTTAGAGGAAAAGTTAGCAAAGAAAGAACTTTTAGAGTAAATTATATATATTTTTAATAACACCATTTTGAGAATTAGTAATATTTTGGCATCTCTTTCATTAATAAAAAGAGGATTATCTAGTAAATACTTTATAAGATTTATTAACAGATATGAGTTACAAAATGTTAAAATAATTTAGTGTCCTAACCAAAATACCTATGAGAATTTACAGCTTTGATATTCTGTGACATTTTGGATGACAAAGTACAACGTAACACACATGCTTCTGATTATAATACTTTTTTAAAGATTTTTTCAGCAAAATTCCTAACCATAATTTTTGCTAGCTTAGGACTTCACTTAACTCAATTTTATAGACAGATGATTTTTCTAATAGGGTTGCATATTTCTTCTCCTCAGTGTCACAATGGTTTTTTTTTTTTTTTTTGTCATCTGTGTTGCAAGTCAATCAAGGCTTCTGGGTGGACAGTCCATTCTTTCATTCTATTTAGCACAAAATATGATACCTGATCAGCAATGATTTTTCTTCTTTGAGACAGTCTTGTTTTGTTGTCCAGGTTGGTCCTGAACTCATTATGTAGCCCAGGCTGGCCTTGAAGTCATGGCAATCCTTCTGCCTCAGCCTCCCAGTGAGTGCTTGGTTTATGTGGGGTATTGATCGCAGGACCTTGTGCTTTCTAGGCAAGTGCTCTATTAGCTGTGCTATTTCTCTAGCTTTCAGCATTGATTCTTGTTGGATGAGTAAATAGCAGTGAACACAGAGGGCAAATAACATGCTTGAATCTAATTGGACTTTCAGAAAATGAAGCCTTAAAATATTTTGTATACTTGGGTTTTAGTCTCTATGAGTCCTTTAATTGTGTATAGTGTTATATTGATAATAATTCTGTTTTATTTGTGGACTCATCATTAAAATATTTTTTAGAATTTATAAGCTTAAATGTTGCAATGTTAATGTTAATATTTTAATCTGTCAAAAGTAAGACTTGTAATGTTTTTCTCTGGTTTGTGTTATTTATCTTACGTGGTACTCTATTGAGTTATTCCTCTTTGAATATTGAATTAGTCAAATTTCCTTGGTTAAATAATAGTCTAGTGTGTAAAAACAAACAAACACAAAGATCAAATTTGTCCTTTAATCTTACTGATAAAGTAATAGAAAGTTGATTCAAATACTTGGCCTTTATAGTTTTGTGGGCTTAAAAAACTTCATTTCTGGTAAAATAATGTGGGTAAAGATTGTGAAAATCTTGAGTGAAAAATAATAGGCTCTTTTGAGCTATTGTATTAAGAATATAAAAAAAGTATCGATACATGTTTATTTAACAATATGATTGATTTTAACAAATGAATATATAAAATATGTTATGATTATAACTTGAGCCATTATTTAATGCTGACTTTGCTGTCACTGTCTGTAGTGCTGTGACATTATATTTCTGTTGAGGAGACAACCAATTTCACAAGACTCTGATTGGTTGAACACCTAAAGGCAAATACATACTGTTTTAAGAACTGCAAATAAGTCAAAGAATCTCACTTTATTAGAAAAATAAAATATTTCAAATAATTTTCTTTTTATCAATTAGCAAAATTCTCTCTGATTTTAGCCATAGCCACATAGTCATATATGTGTCATTCTTACAAAAAATATCCAGTTTGTCATTCATATTTACTATTCAGGGATAGAAACTTAATCCTATTTGTAAATGACTACCAGCACTTTCTTATAAATACACATCAGTCTAAAACTACACACGCACAAGAAAGATGATTTCAAAAAACTAAATGAATCTTCTCATATTCAGTCTCTAGGATATCCAAATAGCATTGTAGTTTAACTTTATTTTCATCTCAAGTATTTGTTTTATTTCTTTCCCTTGACTCTGGTTCTATTTATTTCTTTTTTTTTGCCTCCCCTCCCCCCCTTTTAACTTGGTAATTCAACTTTTTCCTCCTCCTTTTTGACATTTTAAGCCAACGATACTGAAATCATCCTTAACCACATGTTTTTACCTGAACTGTACTTCGGAATGAAATTATAGAGATTTAGTGTAGAATGTAAAGTACACACCACCTCTGGTCTTTACCTACTTACACATGTGAAATCATATTCAAGACTTTCAATGAGAGTAAAGTTTTGTTATATTTAAGTGATTTGGATTTCAGCTTTGATTTGGTTTACTTTGATTACTTACACAATTTTCTTTGAGTAAAAAATGTATATACAATGAAATTTTAGAAAACACCAAAAGTGACTATTTTCCTTTATTTCATAAACTTGATCACAGTGAATTTAAATGACACTATGTTGCAGTGGCAGCTCAAGAAAAGATTTCCAAAATTATTTAGTTTAGTACATTTCCCATTCAATCATACATTTTATCAACGCTTCACTATTTACAGCTCACTGTTACTCTAAGGACAATCTCAAGGTTATTTAAGATTTTTTTCATAACTAGAATTGTTGCCCATGCCTTCCTTGTATGGAGACATTCAAGCAGGTTAAATAAGATGAGACATTATAATTTCCTCTTTTTTCTACATGGTTGATTTTTGGATCCTTGACTTTGCTCATAGGACTGTTTGTTTTTTTTTCCTGCTTTTCTGCCTGGGAACACAACCGTCATATATTAAAAATAATCCTGGGGTGCACTGTGGAACTGTGTGATCATCAGACGGGGGGCCCACAGCATTTTAACCCAGAGTCTTCACTCCCCAGGGTGACCTGTTTGCATTGTGTGCCAAGAGCTCTCTAAGAGGTCCAGAGCTGCTTTCAGTTTGTCATTTGACACATGAAGTGCAGCCCTTGCAACAGCTGTGGAGCCCCTACCGCCTGCTCCGCATACACTCAGGAAAGGGACTCTTAATCTCGGGCTTGAAAAAACATTATTACTAAAAAAAAAAAAAGGAAGCAATGGGGCCTCAAGCTCCTAGGGTGAGCTTCAGGATCACAGAAGGGATGGCCAAGAAGCCAGGACCAAAGCGAAGGAAAGAATTCAGATTCTTTTTGAGGCTGTGCATGATTAGCAAAGGACATGTGGATTACAGCTGTCCATTACAGAACACCCCATTTGCATCTCCAGGAACGAAGGGCGGCGTTCCATCGGAGGCACGGGAAGCCTCCCTTGGCCCGCAGCTGTGTTATAAGGTAGATATTTCCAGTTGTACCTTACTTTTATTCTTTTCTAAAGCCATCTCCATCCAGCCTAACAATCCTGAAACCACTTCTAAAGTTTGCAAAAGGAAATGAGATTTCTTGTCTTCCTATCTATTTCTCTTTCTTATTTTTACTTTATTAAATGTGGTCTTCATTAATTCCTGGGCAAGCCCTAGCCCTGCTTTGCAAGAGTCTCGCAGAGACCTGTTGTTGGTGATGGCCGTCTGTCATTCTGTGTCCAAAATAAATTGAGCACCAAAGCAGGGCAAGACAGACACAAAGAGAGGGCCAATACCGGAGGGGACTTTCAACAGAGCTTATAAACCAGTGAGTCTTTCCGAAAAATTTCCGTGATAGTTGACAGTAGAAAAGTCAACCAACAGGTTCATTTAGAGTACAGAATCATTCTTGATCTTCCATAATTACACCGCCACCAGTGATGTGCTTGACTTTCAGTCTGTCATATTTAATAAGCAATTATAGGAACTTGATTACTTCTTCTAAATCAGAGTACTTTTTGATAGTAATAATTTTGTTACACACACACTTATCCCCCAAACTTCTCTGATTTGCAAATATGCATTATGCTGCGTGTTGTGTGTTCAGTGTTCACTGCATATGATATCTACGTATATCTATGTATTCTCCATAATGGTCAGAGGTTGACAGAGGACTGGAAAATTTTGAAACATGAGCACAGTACTGTGGGCTTCAGTTGGCCAATGTGGAGAATGTGTTAGAGAAACTATCTCAAGGGTGCAGGGCAGCTGGCCGGGGTGGGGAACACCTGTAATCCCAGCGCTCCGGGAGTTGAGGCAGGAATGTTGCAAGATCCAGTCCTACTGGGAAATTCAACTATTTAATGAGACCCTGTAAAAAAGAAGAGGAGGAGGAGGAAGAAGAAAAAGAATAAGAGGAGGAGGAGGAGGAGGAGGGGGAAAAGGAGGAGGAGGAAGCAGAGGAAAAAAGAAAAAAGAAACTCGAGTTGTAGATTTGCTGAGGCCTTGAACTTGATCCCTGTACACCACACACACACACACTTTCCAGTGGCTGGAGCTCTTTTACTTTGGAAGTACAGGCTACATTCAGATCCACAATTTTAACAAAAACCTAAGCCAACCATTAATTTTATTCTTCAAACCCAGGACATGGTTAGTTTCTGAATGTTTTACTTTACATCTTCAAAAAGAAAGCTGCTTTGATCTGTTATGGCAGCCTTTCCAAACATTAGAATCGTAACAAAAGATACCTCACAAGCTATTTTATTTGTCTTAGCTTCGTCTTACGTTTCTCTGCTTCATTTTGGATTTTGTTGTCTGTTTGTCATCTCACAATGAAGTCACAGATACTTTTATTTGTATGTTCTTTGGAGCAGTAAAACAGACAATGAGACATTTTGGAGACCTAATCTGTAAGAAAAATTAAAAATGTAGTATTTATTACATTTACATATATATGTATGTACATAGGAATTGTTGTCAAACATAATAATGCATGATAAATCCTCTGGCTCAGATAATGACCAATCTTTTAATAGCTATTTCAATAAGTGTGTTGGTAAATTATTGATATTTTAATTTGCATATTTTGATGGATAATAACATTGACCAACTTTTTCCATGTTGGTTTTAAAAGTGTTCGTGTGTGTCTATATGTGAATTTTCTTTAAATCTTCTGATTATTTTGTAGTTATTTTTTCTCATTTTATTAATATGTATATATGTGATAGTGTTTACTTTGAACTTAAGAGTTTTGTCCACATATACATCTTGTCAAAATTACAAACCTTCCTCTTCTCCTCTTTTTACCCTTCTACACCCTCCTCTCCCCCTGACTCCCACTATCCTCCATTTTGTGGTATAACATGACTGAATTCTGGGTTCCTCATATTAGAGAAACCACTTGATATTTAACCTCCTGTGTCTGACCACTTCAGTGAGCAGAATGGTCTCAAGTTGCCTCCATTTACCTACAGAAGCCTCCAACCTATCTGACATTATAGATGCATAGTATTCCACTGTGTATAAATATCACAATTTTTGTATTCAGAGGCCTGTTGATGGGTATTTTGGTGTCTTCTACATTTTAGCTATTGTTAATTGTGCTGCTGTGAACATGGATATACATATATCTCTGTTATGTGTTGTTTCTAACTCTTTTGGGAATATTCCCAGAAGAGGCATTACTGGATTGAAGGGGATATTTATTTCCAGTCTTTTGAGAGACTTCTGTACTGCTTTCCACAGTGGTTGTACCGGTTTACATTCCCACCAGCAGTGCGGGAAGGTTCCTTTTTTTTTTTCACAGCCTTACCAGCACTCATAGCTGTTTGTGTTCTTGATATATGCCAGTCTTTCTGGAGTTAGATGCTGTCTTAGTGATGTTTTGATTTGCATTTTTTCTAGTGGCTAAGGATGTTGAACATTTTTTCATGTATTTATTGTCTATTTGAACTGCTTCATCTGAGAACTGCCTCTTCATTTATTTTGCCCATTTTCCAAAAGGGTCTTTGATTTTGAGGGGCTTCCTTTTCTTCAGCTCCCTGTATATTCTGGTTATGAGCCTCCTATCTGAGGTGTTGGTGGTGAATATTTTTTCCCAAATCTGTTGGTTCTCTTTTTGCAATACTGACAGTTTCCTTTGCTGTTTGGAAACTTTTTAATTTGATATAATCCCGTTTGTTCATTCTGGTGGTTGTTTCTTTTGCTTTTGGTTTCTAATTAAGAAAGTTTTTTCCAACACCTATGTCTTTTAGATATCTGCCTAATTTGCCTACTGGGAGGTTCAGTGTTTTGGTTTTAATAGCTAGGTCTTTGATCCGTTTTGATTTGATTTTTGTGCATGGTGACAGGTGTATGTCTAGATTCATTCGTCTGCATGTGGATGTCCAGTTCTCCCAGCACCATTTGTTGAAGAAGCTGTCCTTTTTCCAGTGTATGCTTTTGGCTCCTTTATTAAAAGTTAGGTAGTGGAGGGTATTTGAGTTTGTCTCTGCAACTTCTGTTCTGTTCCACTGGTCTATCTGCTTTTGTGCCAGTATTGTTTTTACAACTATTGCTTTATAGTATAACTTGATGTCTGGTATTATAATGCCTCCTGCCTTAGCTTGTTACTCAAGATTGCGCTGGCTATTCTAAGTAGCCTTTGGTTCCATATGAATTTAAGGATTATTTGTTCAAGTTCTGTGAAAAAAAATTGTTGGTATTTTGATAAGAATTGCTTTGAATCTGTATATCAGTTTTGGCAGTATAGTCATTTTGACTATATTGATTCTGCCTATCTAAGAACACGATACATAGTGTTAACAGTAAACGAATATTTCGTACACACACATATCACATCAATATTACGATCCCTTCCCCTCCCCATTTTTGGCCCTCCCACACCTTCCCCGTCCCCCAGTAACTCCCACTATCACACTCAATTGGTTCTATCGAATGTCTGTGTTCTGGATTTTCCAAATCAGAGAAACCATGTGATATTTAACATACTTAATCTTCCGTGTTTGACTCACTTTACCACATAAACCACCACTTATTACTTCAGTTTCCCACCTCTAGAATGGGCTGCCATGGCAATGTCCTGATGCCTCTTCTCTGGGTCCAGCGGAGCCCTGTATTGTGGTGATTTGCCAAAATTTCTTTTTATCTGTATCCTACTATATCTTTGTTGAGATTCTTTAGCACAGCTTCACCCAGCAGTCCACATTAAAAAAAAAACCTATTACAGTGAAATTTATAGGGCTAGGTAATGTGAGAAAGAAAAAGAGAGAAGTTAAATTTCAAATTCCTTAGCTAAGTACTGAAAGATAAATATTTGTACATTCAACAGACATTCAAGTTGTCATTGCATCAATCAGTTTTCTTAGGATGAACTTACATCCAAGACCAAGTGAGTGAATTGCTACATTAAATAAGCTTAAGTCTGTATCAAATTGCTACATTAAATGAAC
The DNA here is from genome assembly GCA_004027205.1 of Ctenodactylus gundi. Classification (NCBI taxonomy): domain Eukaryota; kingdom Metazoa; phylum Chordata; class Mammalia; order Rodentia; family Ctenodactylidae; genus Ctenodactylus; species Ctenodactylus gundi. Next base: position 658,712 of record PVKB01000414.1, on the reverse strand, counting down.
TAAAAACTGTATCTCATAAGTATACTAAACTTAAACCAATAGGTACAGTAATATGCTTAGGTATTTTGAAACTTTTTAACTTTCATAAATTATTTATTCACATTTTACTAGTAACTATCTTTTTCACAGATTTGGTTTATTATTTTAGCTTCCTATCTATCCCTAACTTCATACATACATAATTTTAAAGATTTTATACCAATTCCCTATGTTGAATATAACTATGTTTTGCAAACTTATATACTATTACAAACAATAATTATGGGGAAAGATCTACAGATTTTATAAGAGAGATGGCATTGTTTTAGAAGGATACCAATCAAATGATGCAAGTACCAGTCGATTCTTTTGTTACTCTTTCTCTTTAGATGCTTCCTTTTCACTATTTTTTTTTTTTAACTTTTGGTACTGCTTGTTTCTCTGTCTCTCTCAAAGATTCCTTCAAGTATTTTCTGCAATGCTGGGCTAGTGGTTGCAAATTACTTTTAAGGAATCTTGGTCATGAAAATTTTTTACTTCTTTCAATTTTTAGGAATAATTTTGGTGGTTACAACAACCTGGTTTGACACTTGCTGTCTTTTAAAGCTTGAAAGATTTTGCTCCAGGGTCTCCTGGCCTTTAAAGTTTGCATTGAGAAATCTGAAGTAATTAGAATGGGTTTGCCTTAGTAGTACAAGGCCTGTTTTTCTCTTGCTACTTATAATATCCTCTCTGGATGTTTTATTTCTGAGGTTTTGATTATGATGTGTCATGGTGACTCTCCTTGCTGGTTGAAGTTATTTAATGTTCTGAAGCTTCTTGTACTTGAAAAATAATTTCTTTTTCCAAATTAGGGAAATTTTCTTGCACTATATCTTTACACCTTCAGTGTCGTCTTCTGCTTTTTCTTCCACACCCATAATTCTGAGATTGGTTCTCTTTGAGTCATCCATCAGCTGCTATATCCAGCTACTTTGCTCATTTCTAATTTTGAAGTTATGCTTACACATATATTATTTATTTCCTAACCCTTGTCTACAAGGTCTGAAATTTTGTCCTCACAATATTTGACTCATCTTCCTCTGCTTTCACATATATTATTAAATTCTGAACTTCATCTAGGTTTCATTTCAAATTTTCCACTTCTCTATCAAAATGTTCCTTCATATCTTGCATTTCCTTATTTCCTCAGATACCTTTTAATTTGTGGCTTCATTACACTCAATGAGCTTTACTTCCATTAGGACCCCTATTGTATTAATAAGTTCCTCTTTAATCCCTCTGATCAAAGCTTGCATTTCTTTGAGAATGTCTTGTTTACACTGGTTGTTTGACTCATTCCTTTGCTTTTGACTTCTTTCCCTATGAGTTCCACTATTTCAGACCCCATGGCATTAGTTTCTGGGGTCTCAGGCATCTCTGTGGGTATCTGGTTGCCATGTTTTCTTTCCATGTTTAAAAATATGGAACGCTTCACAAGTTTTTGTGTCATCCTTGAGCAGGGACCGTGCTAATCTTCTCTGTATCATTCCGATTTTAGTATGATTTCTGCTGAAGTGACCACTATATCCTCCTCTCTTTAAAATAAACTTTTTTGGGGAAATAATTATAGAATCACATGTAATTATAAGAAAGTATATAAAGAAATCCCATGCATATGTTACCTAGATTTTCCCAATGATGGCATTTTGTAAAGTTGCAGTGCAAGATTACACTCAGAATACGAGCAAAGTACACTCAAGACACACAACATTTTCATCACATGAAGCTCCCACTTGTTGCCTTTTTACATTAAAACCACCACTTCCCCTTCCATGATTATGGAAATCACTAATCTGGTAGTCATTTCTGCAATTTCAGGATGTCATATAAGTGAAACAGTGCAATGTATAGGCTACTGGAATGTCTTTATGCTCGGCGTAACTCAAGACTCACACAAGTTGTTCCGCAGGCTCAATAGATTGGTCTTTTTTTGTTGCTAAGGAGTATCCTATGATATGAATGTGCCACAGTTTGTTCATTTATCTGTTTTTTCTGGTATTTGTTACGATTTAAGCTGCAGTAAAATTATGTGTACATTTGTGTGTGTGTGTGTGTGCGTGTGTGTGTGTGCACACCAGTTTTCATTTCTCTGACATAGATGAATAGGTTATAAGGTGGTGATATGTTTAATTTTTTTACAGAAGCATCAAATCATTCTTCAGATGGTCAAAACTATTTTATATTTCTATCAGCAATTATATATGTTCTAATTTCTTCATATCTTTGCCAATATTTTGTGGTGTCATTGTTTTCTATCTTGGCAGCTTTGGTAGGTGTGTGGTGATGTGTCAATGTGGTTTCAATTTGCATTTCTTACTGGCTAATGACATTGGGCATGTCCTCATGTGCTTATTTACCATCTGTGTATCATCTTCAGTGAAATATTTGTTTAGTCCTTTGCCCGTTGCTAATCTGATTGTTTAAAAAAATCCCTAAGGTTTGGAGCTCATTTTATTCTAAATATTGCTTTTTTGTTGAGGCTTGTAAATGTTTTCTTCCTATCTATAGTTTTTATTTTTTATCCTTTTATTAGTGCTTTTTACAGAGAAAAAATACTTGGTTTTGGTAAAGTATAATTCATCAGATTTTTCTTTTATGAGTAGAGCTTTAAATGTCAAATCTAAGAACACTTTGCCTAACTCTAGATCTCAAAGATTTTTTATGTTCTTTCTAACATATTTTATAATTAACATTTAAGTCAGTATTCATTTGAGCTAATATTTAAGTTAAGAATGAGATATTAAGGTATGTGTGTGTGTGTGTGTGAGTGTGTGTGTGTGTGTGTGTGTGTGTATTTGTGCACTTATTTATTTTCTGTCTTACACAGTCAGTTTATGCAGCAATATTTGTTGAAAAAAAAAACCGCTTGGCTAGGACATCCCAGAGGTTCCCAGGAGGCCACACTCAGATCTGCACCATCACCCCCTAGCCTGTAAGGGCACCCAACATTTTCTAAAACAGACCATATCATACATCATAAGACATGCTTAAATAAGTACAAAGAAATCAAAATAATTCCTTGCCTACTCTAAGACCATAGTGGAATAAAATTTGAAATCAACAGTAAAATAAACAACAGAATATATACAAATATATGGAGACTAAATAACCTACTACTGAACAAACAATGGTTCACAAAAGAAATCAGGGAAGAAATCAAAAACTTCCTAGAGTTAAACGATAAAGGAAACACATCATACCAGGACCTATGGGGCACAATGAAAACTGTTCAAAGAGGAAAAATTATAAATGCACACATCAAAGGAACGGATCAATACCAAATAAATAATTTAATGATGAACCTCAAAGTCCTAGGGAAACAAGAACTGTCTAAATCAAAACGTAGGTAACCAACACACTTGAATTATTGTTTCGTGCTGCTTTATAATTGGACTGAAATACAGCATGAAAGAATAAACCAAGTCTGTGTCATGTTTTACTTTAGAAGATATTGTCATCTTAAACTTTTGACAGAAGTTTTCCAATAGAAAGAGCTTTGGTTTATTGTGTATAGCATACATATATCTTTCCCTTCTGTTTAAATCTGTATCATTTTATAGTACATTTCATATAATTATATAGCGTTGATATTAGTAAAACATATTATTTTGAAAACACGAATAATGAAGTATTTTCTTTAAATATGACACATTTCTGGAAAATAAGGATGTTTCTTTCTGAACTTCTGTAAAGGGAAATAACTCATTTTAATGACAATCATTTCTATAACTTGGATTTTAAGTATTTAAAGTACTAAGGTATTTATCTTAATTCAAACTAACTTTACGTTTTTTTTTTTTTTTTTTTTTTGAGACAAGTTAGGCTAGACTGGTCCTGAACTCACTGTTGAGCCCAGGCTGACCTTGAACTCAAAATAGTCCACCTTCCTCAGCCTCCCATATGCAAGGGTTATAGGCATGCATCACCACACCCAGATTATGTGGTGCTGGAGAGCTGAACTCAGGGCCTTGTGCTTGCTAGACAAATGTTCAGCCTGCTGTGCTATTTCTCCTGCCTCAAGCTAACTTTAAGTTATACAGATATTGCTATGTTCAGCATAAAAATAACATACAAGATTATAGGCCCAATTACTTAAGTACAAAATTATTCTGTTTTCTGGGAGGAGAAACTATCAGAGAAGTGAATAATAACATTTCAGCAATGCCTTTGCTTCAGTTTCCAAAGTATGGCATTTAGGTGCCTTAAAAATAGAGTATTTTTGAAATAGTTGTAAGTTTTCTGTTATTGGCTTTAAACTTATGGAATGAAAGTTTGAGGGAGGTGGTAGGACAAAGATTAAGACGTATCATATAATTTTCCTTTGATCCCTTTTACAAATATTGCTAATGACATTACAGGAGGCCACAGGATCTGTTCCCACAGTTCGCTACTGTGCTTGATGGTGGCTGGCACTAAGTGGTAAAGGTGGTATGAAGACTGAATTACAGGCTATCCAGATCCTGTTCTTTGTAAGCAAAGGGGATGACTTTATATATGTTGTATTTTCTATGTGAAAATGGCAATGGCCCACCATCTGTGGGGCATATGTTGTGAGGTTTCTCTGATGGGATCATGTCAAAGAAAAATGAAACCTATGAAAAGAGTGCATCATGGCCAAAGCTGAAGACATTTGAGCAGCAAAGTACATAACATAGATTTAGTTTATTACTTAAATATCATTAAATTATATTGATGTAAAGAAATGATTGGGAAATACATAAGTGCAGAAGAAAGTCACATAGTTTGTGTAGGTAACTTGCCCTCAGGCTGGCAGCTCATAAACCCCTGCTCCTGAAGTGTAGGATGTATACACATTTGCTCTTCCAAATCAAATAGTAAGTAAAGAGTAACTTGACATTGGAGAAATCTGAAAAACCCATCTCCAGTCAAGTAATCAAGTTAATATCACCATTAGTAAAGTCATCTTGACAGTGATACTTGACATGATGTTATGAAAATATTACTTTCTCACCTTGGAATTCTTTGATAGGATCCACAACCTAATCTAATCATGAGAGAAGCACCAGAGAAGTTCTAGTAGAAGGATGCTCTAAAAAAGGTACCTTACCAAGCTGGGTGTGGTGGTACACACGTGTAATCTCAGGACCCTGGGAGGCTGAAGCAGGAGGTTTGCAAGTTCCAGTCCATTCTGAACAACTTAGTGCTTAGAGCAGTCCTGCTTCGATTAAAACAAACCAACAAACCAACCAACCAACCAACCAACCAACCAACCACTGTACCCTGTGGGGCAGGCCTCTAATTCCAGCATTCTGGGAGGCCGAGGCAGGAGAATTGCAAGTTAATGCGTAGCCTGGACAAATTCGCAATTTAGTGACTGTTCTAGTTACTTATTTGTTGCTGTGACAAAATACCTAACATTCACAATTTAAAGGAGGAAAGATTTATTTAGCTCACAGTTTCAGAAGGTTTCACACAGTCTGATTGGAATGCTGCTCATCTCAATGCCGACAGAAGCCAACTGAGGCAGAATCTTTCCAAAATGATCTTTGGAGACTGGAGCAAGGCCGGAATCCTCCTATGAAGAAGCCGCAAAGACGTTTCTTCTCCTCCCTTTATTTAGCTCAAGCTGCCGGTAGGGACCCCCACATCCAGGTTGGGTGCCCTCTCCTGCTTCCTGGCCCAAAAGCCAGTAACAAATATGTAGCTCCAAATACATGAGGCTTTTGGGAGACACTCAAGATCCAGACAATAGCACTGAGGCTCTGTCTCAAATAACAAAAAGGTGGGTTTAGTGTATAACTCACAATGAAAACCCTGTGTTCAATCCCTCGTACTTCCAAAATAAATGAATAATTGAATAAATAAATAAATAAGGACTTCAGATGTATCAGTGTGAAAGCCCTGCTTCCATTCCCGAGTATACACATGCACATGCGCAGACACACACACACATACACATACACACACAAATCACACATACACACGCACTTCAGTATTGTCCTAAAATATCAATATGTCAAGAACAAGACAAGTTTGAGAAACCGTTCAAACAAGAGAAAACAAAGGAGGAATGGCTACTGATTGTAATGTGGAGTACTGCATGAAATTCTGCAGTAGAGAAAAAAGACAAAACCAAAACACTCTCAAGAAACTTTCAATGAATTTCAGATAATAATTTTCCAAAGTTTGTTCATTCATTGTGACAGAAACTTACCATGCTAATATAAGGATGTTAGTAATAAGGGAAACTGTGCGAAATATATGGAAATTTTATACTATCTTTGCAACTACTCTGAAAATCTAGAATAGTTTTAAAAATATGATTCAGAAGTGTTTGGTTTTGAATATGAAGTAATTTATAATTTAACACAATTATGTGTAATACATACTATGTATACTAGGATTCAAGTATAAATAACTCTAAAACATTTTTGACATATTTTACAAAACTTTAAAAACATATCCTGTAGAATTATTTAATGAACTTAAATATATATATTATGTAACTTCAGAGTTATCACCTTTTTGTCATTTAAAAAAAAATCTCCCTGCTCCTATATTTTCTTTTTTTTGCTGGAATATTCAAGATCAAATCTCAGATATTAAACCATTTAAAATTATTTAATGCTTATTACTAAAGTTTCAGGAAATAAAATAAGTCATAGTAATAGTTTACTTAGCATTATTAAAATCCTTCATTATTGAAATTAATACATTGCCCATATTCAGTTTTCTTTCTTTATTTGGAAAAATTAATTCTTATGATTGGTTTGTTGGAATCAGGTTTTAAACTATCTACCTGTTGCATTTGGTTAATATAATTTGTCTTTTAATCTGTAATAGTAAATTCTCTCTTAATGCCACTTTAAAAAAATATTTTTGTTTTAGAATTTCTATAAAATTTCTAAATAAAATTATGTTTTAATCAATAGCATTCTGTTTTTAATCATTATTATACATACAATTCATCTCGGAATGACACTTAGATCTGGTGATGCAAAATAAAGCTAGTTAGGGTCTCTGTAAGTAAGTTTTGTGCAGGTAAAGAATGAAGAGTTTCTGAGAGCTTTTCTCATTCTAACAGTCTATGAAATTGTAAGCACTAGGATCCTGTATACACTAAACTAGTAGAAGGAGATCCAAGTAACTTTTTTGTTCTCTTTGAAGGAAACTTCAGGTTTCTCTGAGTGCCTTCCAAACAAGTCCAATGTCACACTGTCAGGGTGAAACAGTTAATTTACTAAAGATTTTATAGGAGATGTAGTCTACTACCAATGATCATAGGGGACACTTGTATATAAAAAGCTGTTAGAGTTTCTCGTTTCACCCCTCTCCGCATTCTTTTATTCCCTAGCTGCTTTCTCCATCTCTGCTTCCTGAAATTCTTCCCAAATATCTGTATATCTTTATACTTTTCTCAATTTGTCATTCTTCATTGTCTTTGCATCCTAATACCTACCAGAACTGGTAATCAATCTAGTCTTAAATGACAAGTGGGAAACTGGGAGATTTTATTCATAATAAATAACGTCTTACACGTAAACGGAATCACGCCTTTCTGAAGTACCTATGTGCCAGGAAGTAGGCTGTGTGCTTGGAACAATAACCAGTGTCTGTTTCCCTTTCCTTGTGAATTTATGGACAAATTACTTACATGAATTGGTAAGAGTCAAGGTTGTGCATGGAATGAAAGACAATGTGGTTTTAAGCGAAACCAAACAGACAACTGTTCACGTTTTAATCCACTCATACAGCCTCACTCTCTGTGGAACATTTGCATATTCTCTGAGGGTTTCTGGGTGACAGGAAGCTGTAGCAAAGCCAGGACACTTGGGCCAGGATTCCGTCAGAAGCTGCATGCTGGCTCTGTGTCGGAGTCTGTGCTCGAGCCAGGACAGAAAGCTTTGCCACAGGAAATGAGATAATGCATCTACAAACTCATTTATCTTCTCAGGAAAATGCATTACCCAAGATACATATTTATGCCTTAGACATTTTAACAGACATGCAGCAATTACATTTGGTTTTTCTTTTTCTTTACTGTTACTGATATATACTCATATTTAAAAATGCTATGTGTACTTTTACATGAACCTTTCCTCTGTCCCCCAGACTTCTATACAAAACAGTCTTAACATTATTTCTACAGTAATAACTAGAAGTCCACTTGCTATAGGGTTAGAAGACCTACATTTGCCATGTAATTGCCACATGACCATGACCAAGTCCCTTAACCTTAGTATATTCTCTTTTTAAAGAGACACAGAAAGTCATCTTAAAGAGAAGAGGGAAAATTTTTAGGTTATAGAAACATTGAAAAGATTAAATTAGACAATATGATTGAAAAGATTTCCAAAATTATAAAACCTATGCAGAAAGTTAATCTACCTCGGTACTGAAAGCAGATTAATCCTTTAGGCATTATTTTGGTTAGTACATATAAAAGAAAAGAAAAAAATTATTTAAAAGATAAAAGAGTTAGTGACATCACTGGTCAAATTGACTCAAAACACAAAGTTTCAATTCAAACTGGTATTTATGAAAGGATTTCTCTTCAAATGGGGAGATTTCATTAGCCCACCAACAGCCTCACACGTGACTTCCTGTTTACCTCGAAGTGAATGTTGTGGTTTGTTCTTATTGATTGGGAGAAGCTCCAGTTCTTGGTGAAATGATGTCATTTAAACAGAGAGCAGGATATGAGAACAAGCAGTTAGCTTGTGGTTTTAATTGATGTATATTTTACACACAACTGGAGAGAGTTATGAATGTAATAATTGTGCATTTCTTTCATTAACTAATTTTTTTCCTTTCATGAGTGTTTATTGAATGTCATGTCCCAAGCATTGTTGTAGGGATTACTCATGAGAACAACAAACAAGATTTAGGCCTTGCTTTCAAGGAGCTGAAAACCTGCCTGAGTAAGTAGACAAGGCAACCTGATCATAAGCATAATGTGGTAATATCTTCTAGAAGTTGGTGTAATCTGTTTGATATCAGATGTTTCTCAGCTGTTGTCTCCAGGGTCATTTTTAATGGTGCTGCACAAAATTCTCAGTGTTCCCAAAAGTATGCAAGAAGATCTGCTTTTCGACTCAGATTCATTTATTTGTTTCTTCCTCACAATGCCTGAAAGTACTTCCTGAATATTCTAAAGATATAGGGAGCACCTGACTCTTCCCATTACAAGGTCTTTCCTGCTCCTGGCCTCAGGTCCTCAGAGCCACACGCTTGGTCTGGCTCAGGGAGGGCATTGCCCGTGGACACACCAACGCAGATTAGTTAGTATTAGACTTAGATAAGAAGGTTATCACATTGCATATTGACAACCAATAGATCATTAGGCAAATCGGAAGGAAGCCAAAGTTTCATAGAAATTGGCTGATAGTGATTCCACCTTTAGAAGTTAAATCTGGAAAGATGCAAGGAAAAATGCTTACTAAGGAATAGAAATCCAGAAGTGGTCATACCGGGGCTGACAGCCAGAAAAAAGAGGGATACAGAAGTACCATTAAAGGCCACCAGATGCCTTATCTCTGTCACTCACAGACAAAGGAGTCATGGACTCTTAAGGAAGAAAGGCCTTGAAAATGATTTCCGGACCTACTGTATATACTACACACGGATACTAGCTGCACAGAGGTATACGGACATGAAACTGCCTTTCCTGAGCATTGTAATCTCACCACCTTCCCTCATCGTTAGGAGGTTTCTTCTGGAGAACAGCAGCTGAGCTCAGGCGCCCTCTAGTATTTCTGTAAGTTGACTCAGCATCCCCATTCTCTTTAAAGATCATCTATGGTCTCCAGCTGTGAGACAACTGTCTGACTCACACTGGGATATCCAGAGGCCTATTTTTGCATCAACCTAAGTTTTGTTCCTTCTGCCTACCTGGCCTCCAGATTGACAGATCATTTCTCTAGGCTCTTTTGCTGCTTTGTTTTGTCACTTTCTGGTAAGACCGTGGAAGATGTTCTGGGCAATATGCCCGCCGTAGCCCAGGCTGTCTCACAGTCCTTCCTCCCCTACTGCACCATGGAGGCAGAGAGGCTTTGACAAGTCTGCTGATCTCTTCTCTGGGATGCCTTAGAATGTGGCTTTTGCTGAAGCTCTGACTGGGAAAATGGTCCTGGACATTCCTTCCCTATCCCAGGTTCCCTGAGGGTCTTTAGAGCTAATTTGGGGTAGGAAGGAGGCCATTATAGAATGTCTTGTGATAACAGCTTCTTTCAGACACTTACATTGCTTTTGAAAATAAATATTTATAAATACTATTTCTTGTCTGTGATGTGGTTTTGTTCTTCTTGGGGAATAATAAAGGACTTGCTTCTACTTACTTCTACCTTATCCTACCCTCTGCTGGATTTTAATCTGTATTATGAACCAAAGAGGCTTTTCATTGCAATGTGCAAAACTCATTATTGAAAAATCCTGTTGTTAATTTTAGAAATACCAGGTTTCATAAGATGTCCATTTTCACAGGTTAATATGTCCACTTGGTTTCTTCTCCAGGTATAGTTTTAATGTGTAGGATGAGGAAAATTGATTAAGGACTTTTCTTGGGCGAGATTATTTAACAGTTTATTTCTAGGTGGAGTAGTAACAGTTGCTTATGTGAAGAGAGCAAGGAGTCATAGAAGAGGGATGATTTTAACATTGAAACTGAAGAACATAAAAATAATAGTTGAATTACTTTACTACAGTGTTCCTCCAAATGCAGGTGAATAATGAAAGATCTAAATTGTATCGTTCATTTTATGGGGAGATCCTTAGGGAAAAGGCATGCATTGTACGTATTATAGCATTACATGAATTCTTACCAGGAAAAAAGTGCATAATCTGTACCTAAATTTTATTCAGTATTGTTTCAGGCTATGAATTCCCTAGCTCTGTATGAATTTTGTGAAGTACAGTTGGTATTTTTTCTCACACGTTCCTGAAGAAGAGCAGAGCCAGACAGAAATTAAAGTGGTGAAGGCAAGTTGTACTCAGGACAGCTGTGAGAGAAGAAAGTTCCAGACGTAGAACAAATCGCTAAGAGCACAATCCAAGTCAGGAGGGAGCTGTGGCTGAGCTCAGGGAGCGGGGTCCGGCTGAAGGCAGGCAGGGTGACCAGGACTCATGGTGGGGACGAAGCGATTTCATCTGAGATCAGGAAAATCCGGTGTGGGGCGGTGGGGATTCTTCCTAAGCTGCCTTGGCTGTGCTACTGCCATCATGGTTTGGATCTAAAATGTACCCCAAAGTCTCTTGTACTCAGAGGTGGAGCTTTTGGAACATGATTGAATCATGAGGGCAGCATACTTATCAGGATTAATCCACTGATCAGTTATACCTGAATGTGCTGGTGGGAGGTGGGGCCTGATCACAGAAAGTGGGTCACTGCGGCCATGAGTTGGAAGGGCTGTCTGCGTAGCTAGCGGCTCCCTAATATGCTTCCTCTCTGCCCTCTGGCTGCCATGGGTTACCCAGCCCTTCCTACCACATCCCTGTGCCATCACGTTTCTGCTTTGGAGCCAAAGAGACCAAGCATAGACTGGTATCTCTGCAAGCGTGAGCCAATATAAACCCATCCTCCTTCATGTATGCCAGGTGATTTGTCCCATCAGTGGAAACACTAACTAATGCTCCGTGGAACCTGAATTTTATAAGAAAGTGCACAGATGGGCCTAGGAGAGCTGTAGAAGCCTGCCTAAAGTTTGGCCACACAAAGAATCCTTATCAGGACATAGTCCCACAGGAAGCCAAATGACAAAAATAAGTTGAATCAAATGTAATGACAGAAAGAGTTTCTTATCAAAAATGTTTGAGAAATGGTTTCACACTACATGCTGTTCGAGAGGTATTATTCTACCATTTTGCTAAAGTCGCTCCACTTTATTCTTTAAGGCTTCAGAGTTTCTCAGGGATGATCTGAAGAAAGGCAAATTCATTGGAGGAAAGACGTGTAAATCATTAGTGGGCCTGGGTAACCAACTGTCCTGTAGCCCAACATGATTTGGAAACTTTACGTTTCTGCTCGAAGCAAAGGGAGAATAGAAAATATAAAAGATTTTAAAGGGGATAGTAAATTATTTTAGGGGAATTTTATAGACCTGGAGAAGATACAATAGCCCAGAATAAATATGGCTTGGCCTGCAGAGTGAGGAATGATTTGTAAACCATTCTATTTGGGTCATTCAGCAATGTAAAAGATGATGACATGTGGCAAAAGCCAGCCAGGGATGTTGACAAAATTCTCCTTTCTTTCAGTGACATGAATTTTATCAATGAAAGCTCAGGGAAGGAATCAGAAGTAGTTATTTTTGATCAATGTGGACTTTAATCAAGCTGAAACTCACTTCTAGAATCAGTTTAGTTCCTTTAATTTAGAAACAGGCAGCATCCCAGGAACCATAGCGTGGGGCCACAGTCCTCTGGGCTCCGTCAGTGCCTTCTGTCGCTTTTTTCACTGCTGTTTTCTTCCTTTTGTCATTGATCAGACATTAGAATTTAAGATACTATTTTTATAGTACCTACAGCTTATCATCATGACAACTATGGTTTATTAAATGTTTGACATTAGAAGAATAGCTTTGGAAAAATATGGCCAGAGCAAGGTAGACTGGTGTCTCAAATGTAGCGCTTCTTAACACTTTTAGTAACAGTTTTCATATGAGAAAGAAAGTATTTAAAACTGAAAAACTGTGCAAAATTGTAAGTTAGCATATGTGACATATGATACACGTGCCCACAATTAAGGAGTTTGAAGAGTTGTCTTATATATCTTCTTATTTAAAATCTCTATTAAAATTATTCTTCATTGTTTCTTCATTGCTTGACTGCATGAAATTGCTTTGACCTGGAAATTTGTGAGTGTTAGTTTTTTCCTTGCTAGTGTTAAATTAAAAGGGAAAAAGCTATTATTAATAGCTTAAAATAGTATATTGAATTGTAAATATGAAACAACACTCATTTTCCAATATATTTATTTGTTTTATTTGCATACCACCTTATTTGTAAAAAAAATTGAAGGAGTTTATTATGGAGAATGTTTTTTTGTGAAGATCATAATGAATATAGTGAACACAGCTGTAATTACTATTCCAGTCCTGAAAGCCAGTGTGATGAAGTCATGGAATTATGATTTCTTCTAAGCTTATAATTGTGTGTGACCATATGTACAAGTTTATATTACTGCAGTAGAATCTTCAGAAAAAAAATCGCATTCTGGAAACATTTAAGACAAAATAAGCCTTTCTGATCTGTTAATAAAGTAAACAGTCTTGATTTAAAAAGCATAAATCATACATTAAGGACAAAGTTGTCAAGTTCTTTGTGTGGGGTCACAGCTCAGTGATCTTTTCAAAAGCAGCAAAATACTTAGGTCGTTGTTTTTTATATCTAAATGTAAATAATTCACATTCTTCAAGCTTGTACAGTTTCATTTCAAGGCTAGTTTTTTCTTTGGATTTACACTGGGCCTGGAGATTGTCTGTTACAAGAGTCAGACTTGTTCTCTAGGATAATTGGGACTCCAGTTACTAGTCAACTCTGGGGCGCCAGGAGAAAAGAAAACATTTCAGGCTGTTCGACACCTAACACTGACTTCATGAGAGGCTGAGTCTAGTGAGAAAAAGGTCTGGGCATCCAAGCATCTGCCTTTGGAGCTTCTGTAAAGAGACTTTCTCTTCTAATGATTCTTTTCTATGGCCCACCTTTTTCTATGAGAATTGGCGAGACACAAATGAAAACTAAATTGGTCTACCTTTTCAGGATGCCAAACATACAAAAAAATAATAATTCACTCGACCCTTGTAACCTTGTCACTTCGTCTGTGAGTCCCAGAGGAGCTTGGCCTTTACTTCTACCTTTCTTTTGTTTCTGGGCCTTGGCATGAGTTGTGAATATGGAGCAAAACTCAAATCTTCTGGTATTATACATGTTCAAGATGAAAAAGTATTTCCAAGGATCTGTAATTCTTAACTGTCAAGGAAAAAAGGCTCTAACTAGAGCAAGTGATGAATTCTTAAGCAAATATATGTTATCTTACATCGCAATGAGTTTCCAAATACTAAACAATGTATTTACTACAAAAAGTGGTAGTGCAGGCCTCTAATCCCAACACAGGAGATTGAGGCAGGTGGATTCTGTGTTTGTGGCAGGCGTGGGGTACATGTTAGTGAAAAATTGTATCCACAGTATATGTAATGTTAGGTATTACGTGCAGACATGATTTCCATGTATTCAGATTTTGTCTGTGACCATGATACTCCTACTATTTAATATTGGAAAGAACCAGCACATTCTGAAGAGTTGCTAAAGCATCTATTGTAATAAGGAATAAATGACATACAGAAATTCATTGCCTCTGATGATATCTACATTATTATAAGATGGTTTTCGGTGTGAGTGATCTCTGAAACTGACTCTGTCCTTTGAGCTTTTTTTAAGCTCAAAGTATCAAGTTAAGGAACAGCTTAATTCCCTTCTCACAGAAGCCATGCATAATGTTATTTTAAAGTACTAATATTTGTGGAAATGTATTACAGAATGATAGAAAAATAGGATGTAGAGTAAAATGTATAAAATAACTTTGATCATTACAAAACTGCAACACAGTTTACATTATGACACTAGTTAAGTCACTTAATTCCACTTTGTTAGTTTCTTTGTAGGGGTTGACCAGATTAGTTTTTCCTAAACCTGAATTATTGACTTAAAGCTTTCTAATATTTTCGGTATATATTTGCAATCTTGAATGTTATTTATTGAATTATTTAGATTATGCCATAATGTAAAATTACCTTATATCATTTAGGCCATTCTGTGAAAATCTCTTTGGGTAAATATTGTTTGTCCTTACAAATCGATGAATAATATTTTCATTTTCTTAATGGCTGGCTTTGTTTCCAGGTGATATGTTATAATAAGTGAAAGTCTCAGAATAAATTCTGTCCAATGTATGGCATTATAAAACTAAGATATCCTCTCTTGTAAGACCCACAGTAATTTTATGGTACACTGAGGATGAAATCCATTGATTATAATATGCATCCAATTCTCGGACTGTTATAAGGATGAAAAAAAATGTTCCCTTAAGAAATAAAGTGTTAGTCACTAACTTACTAAAGACGTGACCTGTTCTACTCACTGTCATTGACGTCCCGCCTGTTCTACATATCTCTTAAGAAAGTAGAAAATGTGATATGTACACACAGTGGAGTACTACTCTGCCACAAAGACAGATTTGAGTCTATTGTAGAAAAGTGCATGTAACTTCAGATAATTATGCTTAGTGAAATGAATCAGACACAAAATCTTAAACATTGTGTTGTTTCTTTAATATGACAGTAAAATACTTAATAGATTAAAATATTTAATAGAGTATTTAATTTGATATAAGTCCAATTGTTGGGGCTGGCATACGAACACAGTGATTAAAGCCCATGCCTTGTGTCTTAGTTAATTTTTCATCACTGTGAGTCAATACCTGATATCTATCCTTTGGAGGAAAGATTTATTGTAGCTTATAGTTTCAGAGGTCACAGTCCATTCACAGGTGGGAGGCTGGAAATTGGTGGAAGCACGTAGCAGGGCTGGAATGGAGGCAGGGCCAGAGTCGGAGCTCCAGTGGCAGAGATCCTTACTGCATGGTGGAAGAGAGAGACTGGGAAGAAGGGTGGAACCAGGATACACCCCTCCAGGTCAAGTCCTAAGTATCTGCCTCTTCCAGCCAGGCCCCACCTCATAGCCCCAGAGCCCTACACAATATCCATGGGCACATGAGGCTTTTGGAGGACACTCTAGTCCCAGACCTCCACACCCTGCAAACTCAAGGCCCTGGGTTTGATTCCCCAGCACCCCACAAACTGGGCATGATTACACATACCTGCAATCTGAATTCTGTTCCATTGGTCCAACTCTCTATTTTTGTGTCAGTGTAATATAATTTTTATTACTTTTATTTTTAATATAACTTGAAGTCTGGAATCATGATGCCCCATGCTTCTGTCTTGTTGCTCAGGATTTCATTGGCTATTCTTGGTCTCTTCTAGTTGTAGATGAATTTCAGTGTTACTCTTTTCTAGTTTCCTGAAGAAGGCTGTTGGTATTTTGATTGGAATTGCATTGAATCTATATATGTTATATCTGGTAATGTTCATTTCAATTGCCATTTTACAGGAACAAAGGATGTCTTTCCATTTTCTAATGTCTTCTTCAATTTCTTTTTTTCAGAGTACTATAGTTTGCAGTGTAGAGGCCCTTCTCTGCCTTGGTTGGATTTATCAATAGGTATTTAATTGTTTTTGAGGCTGCTGTGAATAGGATTGTTTTTCTCATATCTTTTTCAGTGACTTCATTGTTGGTGTACAGGAATGCTTTAGATTTTCTTTGTGTATAAATTTTGTTCCCTGCTACTTGGCTGAATTTGCTTACGAGTTCTAACAGTCTTCTAGAGGAGTTTTGGAAATCTTCTATGTGAAAGATCACATCATCTGCAAATAAGGATGATTTGATTTCTTTCCTTCCTGTGCATCTTTTTAATTTACTCTTTTGCCCAATTGCACTCTGGATAGGGCTTTCGGTACTATACTGAGTAGGGGGGTAAGATTGACTATCCTTGTTTTATTCCTGATTTTAGGTGTTTTCTCACTCCATATGATGTTAGTAGTTTATCATAAATGGTTCTTATCAGCTGCAGATAGGGTCTTTCTATACCTGTTTTCATCAACTTTCTTTTTTACATGAATCAATATGTTGTCAAAGGCTTCTCGTGCATCTATTAAAATGATCATGTAATGTTTGTCCTAGCTTTTGTTTATGTAATGTACAATATTAATATAATTTTCATGTAGTGAACCATGTTTGCATTCCTTGGATGAGCTAACTATCACAGTGTGTGATATTTTTACTGACTTCTTGTATTTTTTCACAAGTATTTTATTGAGGATTTTGCACCCATATTTAGTAAAGAAATTGACCTCTAGTTTTCTTGTTTTGTTAAGTCTTTGGTTTTGATATGGTCTACATTTTAGCTTTCAGGAAGGGTATTTGCAGTATTCTTTCTCTTTCAAGTTTACAGAAAAGTTTGAGAATGATTGGTGTTAGCTTTTCTTTGAATTTCTGGTAAAACTCTGCAATGAGTTGTCATATCCTGAATTTTTTTGTTACAGATAGAGAATTATAACTGCCTCAACTTGATTGCTCGTTATTTGTGTACTTGGGGTTTTATATATCCTAGCTCAATCTTGATATCTCTTAAGTGTCCAGAAACATATTTGTTTTTTCAGGTTCTCTGATTTATTGTAATATAAGTTTTCAAATTTGCTTCTTATAATTTTCTGGAGAGAAAGTAATGCAAATACTAAAAATAATAAAGACAGAAAGAAAAAATTAAAAAAAAAACAAAAAAATACAAGTTCAGTACAGTCACAAAGAAACATTTATATTAGACCAAAGTGAAAAAAAAAATCCTGCAGCATGGAGGCTTTTACAGGCAAATGGAAGAGATTTGAGAACATCATGCTTAGTGAAGTGAGTCAGAAGCAGAAGGTGGAACATCGAATGGTCTCTCTGATATGAGAGGCCCAGATCACAACTCTTATGGAACTTAAAGCAAAAAACAAAGTGAAACAGGGGGGTCGAGTAGGGGAGGGAGAGAGGGAGAAGTGGGTAGGGGGAAGGACAAAAGGAGAGTGGGAAAGTCCTTGTCACCTTGACAAGATGCGAAGGTGCACAAAATGCTGAACTCCATTGTAAACCTTAAATTTTGCACTGTTATTTGAATGTGATGTCTCTATATCCTTGACTTCTGATCTTGCAGACTGAGGGCGGCGGGTGGCATCAGTTTCATCTCTTCCCATGTCATACGTAGTATGCAAAGATGAAACACTTTAAAGTGTCTCTCATAGATCCAATAAGTTTGGGTTGAGCATAAAGTTCCCTGTATTTGATCTTGGCAGCAGGTATGATGACCCTGTGCTCGAAGGTGATCGCGTTTCTGTGCGCCTGGGTAAACCAATTCCAGGTGATATGGCTCTTGCTCGTGCTACGGGGCTGGGGGAACGGGACAAAGACACATTTCCCTAAGACTTGTTCTCATCAGGCTCAAAACGTTCAAGAGGACTAACACATTTTTCCCTTCTCTGCTACTAGTACTCTTGATTTCCCTGGAGTGTGACTTGTCTACAGTATTCTTTCCTGGAAAAAATCAGAATACACTTCTGACCAGCCTCTCTGGGTGCATCTAGAAGATGGCCAGGCTGTAATCTCTCCTCCGTGCTTTCAGTCTAAGTTCTTAAGTTCAGAGGCCTTGCTGCCAGAAGGCCCTTCTCATTTCTGCAACTGAATGGGCCTCGGCACACCATGGAAGTGGGACCTTTTGCCTCTTGTGAGTAGCCATAGGGTCATCTGGCACCTTGGAGGCTGCCATCCTGGCTGAAATTCTCCCCAGGCACTCTCCATCCAAGGGCTGACTGGGTGGCGTATTTGTGATAGTTCCAGGCCACCTGCTATAGCTCAGTGCCCCTTCCTCATCTAGGAAGTTGCATTCACCTTGCCGATCTTATGGTTGTTCTGCCAGTCCTCTGGCTGTCTTTCTGGCAGTTTTTTGTTTTCCTAAGCTAAGCCATAAAGGAGTTTCGTGTACCAAATCTCAGCCTTATGTCTAAGTTCATGAGGAGCTGCTGCTGAAGCAATCCTACGTCATCGCCATCTTACTTCTTGCTAAGCAAATGTTAATAACTTAATGTGAACTGCACTGGGGGCAAAATAAAAGAGTACATCTGTAGCAGAGGGCAAAATTAGCAATGAATTTATTGTTGCTCTTCATAACGCTCTTCCATCTCTCCAGTAACACTCATTCACGTCTGTTTATTGGCACTCTGTTTCCAAGCTTCATGACTATCAACATTCAATACCTTACTTCCACATATTTTAGATGTCTCTTACCTGTCTCTAAGGCATTTGTTACTGCCATCTATTTTTCAAAGGTAAAAAATGACATTTGACACTAACTTTTTATCCAGTTCAGGGCTGTGACATGGCTGATGGCATTTTTGGCACTGAGGCAGAAAAGCAAAATAAGGAAATATTACATATTACATATTTATATGTAGTATATAAGATTTATAGACACATGTGCATACATACACACACTTAAATATTTCTTGCATGGATCAAGCATGCATCATGAGATGACTAAAATTCAGCATAGGTTATAGCAAAGAAGAACATAATTTTTCATTATTGTTACAGTTTTAGTTCATTCTCTTAACAAACTTTTTGTCAAAGAATGTGGTTCTCATTGAGGCATAGCTAGGCCAAATCTGAAATTTAAAACCTAAACTGCACTGCATCCTCTGAGATCTAATAAACCTTTGAAAATTATTACCCGATAGACTATTACTTGATTAACTTTTCTCCCTTGTGAGTAGTTATGTTTTTCTTTAAATACTCATTTGTCAATTTGTAGTCTTAAAGAAATCAATATTTATTTGAGAAAAGCATCAAAGTTAAATGAAGCTCTAATGGCCAGAATGTTGGCTTTGAAAATTTATATGCATATTCTATTCCGTTGACTTTATCATCACAATGATTTGTTTTTTAAAACCATGTGATTTATTTAGCTAAGTTTTTATATTGAAATATGTAAAGAGGCAACATTAAAATCATTGCATCATATTAATTAATCATGTCAATTTAATTTCTAAGTCCACATAATTTATTTATCAATGTTTTTACATTGACATATAATAGGAAAACATTAAATTTCATAATAGCAATTATACATAATTGTGCTGATTTGACAACAGTAAAGTGCACTGTGCAAAAATTGAAAGAAAAAATGAAAAAGATAAAAGAAAAGGATTCCTACACTGTATTTCTGGCATGTGTTTACATTTGTTAATAAACAGTTTTTTAATAAAATATTTTAAAGTGTTTCTACCTATTATCTTTTTATTTCACTTATTCAAAGGCCTATGCTAGTTCTGAGGTATCACTCATTCATGTACTAACGAGAGAAAGTTCATATTGTGAGTGAGAATCGACAAGGCAAGAATGTGGTTAGCAGCATGGTTTCTATGTCCAAACAGGCTGTCTCTCTCTTCACTACATGGTTACGGGAGCCATCTGACATTAGAAAACTCAGTTGAGGTTTCACAATGATAATAGGCCTGACGATGGTAATCATATAATATTGTGCATGCGCTGTGGTTTGGATCTGGAGTGTCCCTCCAAAGCCTCATGTATTTGCAGGTAGTGAGATGACTGGAACTGTGGACCTGTGTCCTGTTGGGAGGTGGTGTCTGGATAGAAGGGCTTGACTTGGAGGGATCATGTCAACTTGTTGAGATTAGGAAGTTACCAGGACAGAGCTTCCAGGTGTGTGTGATTGACTTATGGGCCAAGAAATTACAGAAAGAGGCTCAACCTTGGTGTTGGTGGTGCAACTGGCCCTTTAAACTAAATAAAAGAAAGAAGGAAGCGTGTTGGTGCCACATCTCCTCACCTTAGTCTTCAGACATGAACTGGCTCCTCCCTCACTTGGCTTTCTATCTTCCATGGCTTGAAGAGCTTTTCTCCAACTAGACCTCTGCCATGTGCTTCCACTACCATTGACTGCCCATGAATGGACTGTGTGAGACCTACTGAAACTGTGAGCTAAAATAAATCTTTCCTCCTTAAGTTGTGGATGTCAGGTATTCTGTCCCAGCAACAAACAAGTAAGTAAGACAGCTTGGATTATAGAATGTGTACCACCAATGCTAAATTTTGTACATTTTTAAACTTAAGGAATTAAAATTGTCCAGTAGACAGCCAGAGTTGGAAGAATGGTGGCTAAGATAGTGTCAGTTGTAATTAATAACAATAATTCCTATTTTACTTACATGAATACTACAGATATTTTTCTTTTTTTCTTAGACTTACTCTTTCAAATGTTTATCATTTTAAGCCTAAATTGAGGGGTAGGGA
This sequence comes from Ctenodactylus gundi, assembly GCA_004027205.1. NCBI lineage: Eukaryota > Metazoa > Chordata > Mammalia > Rodentia > Ctenodactylidae > Ctenodactylus > Ctenodactylus gundi. The sequence continues at coordinate 637,772 of PVKB01000414.1, read as the reverse complement.
AAACTGCCCTGATGGATTGATCCCTGGGCCATGGAATAAGAAAAATTTTGCTGTTAGCTTTGCCACTTATTTTTTGAAAATAAAGATGGTCAATTGTGGGGTATTGAATTAGACCTAGGATTAAGCCTCAAATTTAAGCAACTGATCTTACTTTTCTGCCCTTTTTCCTCAATTTCACAAAGTTGAGAAAATACAGTAGTTCAAGTCTGCAATGAAGGAAATTTGATCTACTTTAAATTAACTACTGATGTTATGTGAGAAAGATTTTTCCCTGTCCCGTGGCCGTGTTATTTATGGTAAAGTTATAGTTATTGGCTGTTCATATTCTTCAGAAGTGCTCTGAGCCTTTACAATCTAATAAATGGCCTATAATATCTTTCCAATTTCTATGTACCATTTTATTTTTTACCAAAGCAGCCATTCAGTGTCAGATATTCAAAACACTTCTGAAATTATATGATTCTTGAAAGTAAAATGAAAACAAAATTAAAAATAGCTGAACCATCTTAATTTCACATATACCTCAAACAATTTTGAACCCTGTTTTAACACTTCCCACAAGTCTGAGTCCCTCAGTTGCTCCCTTTAGGCAGGAGGGGTTCCTCAGAGAGTCTACTCTTAGTACCAAAAGTTGCAGTAACATTTGTTATTTGACTATCTCACTTTTCAGGAATATGGATGCCATGCTGGACTTAGCATGTCTGTACCATTTTCGCTTACGTGTAACTATGTAACCAGAGTTCCCCACCCCCTTGGGCCAAGGACGGGTATCAGTTTCTGATAGGAACTGGGCCACATGACAGAGATGAGTGGTGGAAGCAAGGAAGCAAACACCTTCTGTATTTATAGCCACTTTCTAGTGCACTAATTATTGCCTGATCTCTTTCTCTCGTCAATCAAGAGAAGCATTAGGTTTTCATGTGGAAATAAATCTCCTATAAAGTAAGCACGCAGGGGATCTAGGCTGTGTGCCATTTATGAAAGCCTAATGCCTGACGATCTGAGGTGGAGTTGAGACAATGATGCTAGTGTTAGGGATTGGCCAAATGCAGCCTAACATTAGCAGAAAGGTTTGACGTACAGGTGCCAAAATAAAACAGTGGCTTTGTAGACTCATAGAAAAACCCTGTCAATTAGTGATGAGTAACACTTAAGTTGTGTCTGCTGGCAGGCAAAATAGTATCAAGTGAGATCGTGTACCTCAATTGTACAGCTGCATCTGGTGGCGGGCTCTGAGTCAGAATCTACTGCTTAGTTTAGTCCACGCCCGGTTCGCCGTTGTTTTGTTTGCTACTTCCCTCTAAGCCTTTTTTCTGAACGGTGCACTTGTCTCAGTCAGTTAAGTTCATAAGCTAACCTTAACCAAAATGAGCTAACGAATTTCACTGCAGAGCTTTGAAAATGGGAAAAAAATTCAAGGAGGAGACAGATGATTCTAAGATTGCCAACAAAGAGCAAAGTGCATTGAAAAGAAAATAGCAAGAGCCTTACTTAAATTGCAGGTTTATTACAAGAGGTGTTTCACATTCTTCAAGCTGCTTTGTGGTAACTGGCTATTGAATAGAGCCATGAAACCTTCAAAATTGCTCTGCCACATGGAGACTGCTATAGTTTGGGTCTGGAATGGCCTCCGAAAGCCTCACCTATTTGCCTGCCAGCCTCTGCCATGTGCTTCCACCATTGTCAGCTGCCATAAATGGACATGGTAAGACCTCCCAAAGCTGTGAATTAAATAAATTTTTCCTCCCTTAAGTTGTGGATATTGGGTATTCTGTCACAGCCATAAATAAGTAACTAAGATAGAAATCGAGCACCAGGATTAAAAGACCAAACCTTGGAGTTTCTCACAAGAAACAATAACAAGAACAGAATCGGTATTGACAGATGCTGCTTCATCCAAAGTGTCTGTATGGAAAAGGTCTTTGTTAATGATTGACTCCCTCACTAAACTCACCAAGCACTGTGCTGTTGGTACAGTTAATCCTCGATACTGCTGAGGACATGTGCTATGAACTTTCAGGAGAGATGGCAGTTCAAATGTGACCCATGTCTTCTTTTGGTTGGTACCGTGACTAGACAAACCATCAGTTTCATCAAATAGTAGAGCATACTGAGACACAGTTGTTAGAAAGGATAGATGCATGAGTCACCGATGTTGAAAACAAGAGAAACAATTCTTGGGTTTGTGCAAAATATTTTTGAGGAAGATATGCACAAGAACGTGAGATGTGAACTTTTGTTGCTGACCAATGCCACTATTGCAGAAATACTTGTCTTTGAATGGTTGCGTATCACAGAAACTAAATCTGTCATTTTGTGTCAGTAGATGTGTGGGTAGAATGCTCGCAATGACTGGACAGCTTCCTGGTTTCATTGCTTGGGTCAAACAGTTTGCTTTTGAATGTGAGTCTACGCACTGTGTTATCTGTTAAGAATTGCTGGCTAGCCAAAAGATGTCTCTTGAATCTAGCAATATTTTGCAGGATGTGATCAAACAATTAACCTCATTAATGCACACAGCCTTAACTCATATCTGTTCACGCAGATTATATTTTCTCATATTATATTTGTTCATGGCATTACATTTTCTTATATCTGCAGATGTGACATAATTGTCTACAGGCAGGCCATTGGCAATCACCACTGCCTGCACATTTCAGTGACACAGGTGGGACACAAAATTTGCATAGTTGCATAACGTAGTCAGTGTGCTCAGCAAACTCATTCTGTCACTTCAGGAAAAATGACAACATCCCAGCAGATAAATTGGCTTCATCCAAAGCCACATTGGAATTATAGGGGCAGGAGTGATAGGATTCAGGAAGGTTGAAATATTAGCAGACATTGTGGAAGGCACTGAGCCAAGGACTTCTTTCTTCCAGCTGGAGCATGATCACCTATGTCAGCTTAAAAAAGGTCTGAGTATTCCCAACCACAAAACAACCTCAAATTGGAAAAGTTCTGCGGCTCACTCATATGTAAGGCAGGTCAATTACATTTGCTCAAGCTAGAAAAGGATAAACTGCTGGAGATCACAAATGATGGAGACCTTAAAAGTATGTTTGAGACAATTTAAAATCTGTATACATTGTGAATCAAAGTTAAGGCAAATCTCTATACATTCTGGATCAAAGTTAAGGCAGAATGTCCTGAGAATGCCACAAAAGCTCTGACTAGCCTGTTTCCATTTCCAGCATTCTCTCTTGGTGAAACAAGAGTTTGCCACAGTGATGGCAACCAAAATGCGATTATGGAGTAGAATGAACACAAGGTACACTCTGTGTTTGTCTCTGCCTTCTGTCATTTCTAGATGGAGTCCTGTCATTTCAGGAAAACAAGCTTAGCTTGGGGCTCTCTCTGATTCCACATTATGATAAAATGTATAATTATTATATATTACAATGTAATCCATAATGGAAATAAAGCATGCCATAAATGGAATGTACTCTATCCCTTCGTTTGTAGAAAAAACATCTTCTGTGAAACTATTTCCTTGTGCCCAAATGTTGGAGACCATAGCGTGTAGATACTACCTTGGTCAAGAATTTGACTTCTTTGTTATCACATTTTCACTTTTGATAAGAAATATAGTTAAAAATTTTAGCTGGCTAAACAACTGAACCCAAATTATCTTGACGAATGAGGGCTTCTAGTAGCAACATGTGATGGGCCCACGGCCTTGTCTAGTTTAGTGTGCCTGTTACTGACTTGGAGAAGGCAAGCTTGTGAAGTTTATGACTGAAACAGGAGGAGAAAAGGGAAACCTTCCTTGCTTTGTAAGTGCAAAGATCATCTCCTTTCTCTTTCCATTCCACTATTTTTTTTCCAGTCCAATAAGAAAATCAGGAGGGCAAATAAAAGATGGCATTATTCCTAATGGCCTTTAGAAAGCCACTTTGTCTCTTACTTCCTTGTCTGATCGTGAAATTGTGTGAGGCTAGGTTAGTTTTATCACAATTCCCAGGAGCTGTAACAGTGGCTTCTCATTCTAAGAGGAAAAAATAAATTAAAGTGGAGTTTGGGAGGGCACGCATTGCTACCTAGTTTGAGAAAGCTCCCCGGGGAAGTTCTGTTTACTGATGCCTGGATTCCCCAGTTGCAGAAAATGCAGCGTCCTTTCGGTTCAGCTTGTTTTTTGTCCTTTTGCGTTTAACGTCTCTGGAGCAGAGGAGCCTCCCAAGCAGATGTTCTGGCTCTGCTCTCCAGTTTGCACCTAGCAGCTTTTGGCAGCTGTAGTCACTGAATTCTCAGTACAAATCTCTTCTAAGGTAGAGGAAAGCCAGGCCCCAGCACCTGGGAAGGTCTTCTCGTGACCTCTTCTCTTGCTACTTTCTGCTTAATCACCACATAATTCACATATACTGCAGTTACATCGCCTACTCCACTTGCCATTTGAGAGAGAGTGACCCACCTGTTCTGGAAATGTCAGGTTTTCTCTCTGCCAATATGCAGAATTTAGAGGACATCATTTACTTTTTTTTTTTTTTTTTTTTTTTTTTTTTTTGAGACAGGGTCTTGCTCTGTAGGCCAGGCTGGCCTTGGACTCTCAGCAATCCTCCTTTCTCAGCCTCCGGAGGGCTGGAATTACAGGCATGCACCACCATGCCCAGTTTATGTGGTGCTGGGGAATCGAACTTGGATACTTAGCATTTGCCTAAGTGTAGACTCCAAGTCCACAATAGGAATTAGTACATTATGAGTAAGTACTGTGGTGAATGCAAATTTCAGTAGTCATTTGTATTGTTAAGCAAGAATAAAATAGAAATTTTATTTTATTCCTTATATTTATGTTTATTTCTTACACTCTATTTTTAGTTGTATTCACTAATAAAGGAAAAACAGAAACCATAAATTTGTTAATACACAATTAAATCCCCATCCCACTTGACTTTGGAAGGAGTTCTATGTTTACAGGCAGATTTGTATGGCTAAAGCCTGGAAGAGACAATGCCAATAAATCAAGGGGATTAAATATCTACAAGTTTAGGGTTACCTCCAATTCTGTCTCTCTTTGCACCATGCACAGATGGCTCAGTCTCTTTCACAAGAAATGAGTGAACGTAAATACCCTTCAGACCACTCCTGAAAAATATGGCCATTTAAATTTCTGGAGTTAGAATTTTCATCGTATAGGATTTTAGAGAAATTGAATTCATATTTGATGTGCAAAAAGAACAATGCTGGAATGATCACAATACCTCATTTCAAAGAGGCATAATTGCAGAAACAGCACAGTAATGGCATAACAACAGACATGTAGACCTCTGGACTAGAATAGGGCACACGGAAATAAACCCATGCCACTGTATCTGTCTAATTCCTGACTAAGGGGTTAAAAACATACATCGAGGAAAAGATAACTGTTTAACAAATGGTGCTGGGAAATCCAGTTAGATATGATTAAAACTAGATCCTCATCTCTCATGTTGTACAAAATTCAACTCAAAGTAGATCAAAAACTTCAGTATAATGCCTGACACTTTGAAATTGCCAGAAGAAAACTGAGGAAGCACTGCAAGATTTTAACATATGCAATGATTCCCTTAGCAGGACTGCGGAAGCTCAGGAAATAAAAGAATTAACATATGGAATTGCATCAAATAAAAAATTTTCTACACAGCAAAGAAGACAATTACCTAAAGTGAAAAGGCAGCTTGCAAAGTGGGAGAAAATATTTGCCAGCTACTTCTCCAAAAGAGGATTAATATCCCAAACATATAAACAACTCAAAAACTTAACTCCAAAAGAACAAATAATTCAATCAAAACACTGAAGAAGGAACTGAACATTCTCAAAAGGAGAAATACAAATGACTACTAAATATATACAAAAATTCAACATCTTTAGCCTTCAGGGAAATGCAAATGGAAATTACATTGAGATTCCATCTTTCCCCGGTTAGAATGCCTGTCATCAACAAGACAAAAACCAATAAATTCTAATATGGACACAGAAAAAGGAACTATTCTACACTATTTGTTGGAATGTAAGTTAGCAAATCCACAATAACAATCACTATGCAGTATCATAAAAATACTAAACATAGAACTGTTAGTAGGTGTGGTGCCAGGACTCAATTCCAGTGGGCCTACGTGCCAAGTTCTTGTCTTCGTGGGCTTGAAGAATGTCATGGAAGATGGGAGGCAGGTTGGGGAAAATTACAGAAGGCGACAGAAGGAGGGTAAAGTTTCTGCTAGTTAGAAGGGCTACCCAGAATTACAGGTTGCCCCTGTGGCTCATTGTCTAGGGGTTTTTATAGTTGAGCTGGGCAAGGGGCTGTCCTATGTTAATCATTTAAGGAAGATGGATTCAATGTAGATAATCATGTTAAGCAAAGTAAGTCAGACTTGATGTCTTATTCAATTTTCTCATTGCTGGGACACAATATCTAACTCTTACACCTGAGGTGAGGACAGGTTTATTTGAGCTCACAGTTTCAGAAGATCTCAGTCCATTCATGGTTGGCTGCCAGTGCCTGAAAGGAATGGTGGAAAGGCCTGGTGGAGATCAGCAAATCATCCTATAACAACCAGGAAGAGGACTGAGAGGCTGGGAAAGAGCTTGGGGGCAGAAATACATCCCTCCAGGCCACATCCTCAGTAATCTGCCCCTTCCAAGCAAGCCCCACTTGTTACTAGCATGTGGAATCTGCAGATTAATTCACTTGATCCAATTAATTCCTAACCAAATCACCTTCAAAACACAAGAGACTTTCGGAGGATTTTCCAGATCCAAGCGTAACACTTTAACTAATATCACATTTCCCCTAATATATGACATTAAAAACCAAAAAGATGACACGGAAGAGGGAATACTAATATTATACAAAAGGAAGGGAATCAGAAGGAGGAGGAAGGGGAATGTAATAAGAGAAATGGATACGATCAAAGTACGCCACCCGCGCTTACAAAAATGCCGTAATAATGCCCAATTTCTTAAGATTAGTATGTATGAATGAAATATAATGTAGTGGGGGAAAATTCGACTCAAATTCCTGGATACAAAAAATTCTTGGAATAAGTACACTATATGCCAGGGTTTGGGAAGATAAAGATAGAACCCAATCTTAAAATGGAGGAAGTGAGCCCTTTTACATTTAAAAAAAAAAAAAGCTTCGCACAAGACAGTAGTAGCAACCATGTTCTTAGCTTGGACAATAGAAGCCATGGGACTTTGGAGGAAGACAAAACATTTCACCTAGGAACAACAAGGAAAGACTGATGTATGTGTTAGTTTTACCTAGAACTGATTTGACAGACTGATTTGTACTGGTAGAATGAGTAAAAGGCCATTCCGATTTAGGAAGTAGATTGAACAAATATGTAGAGTCAGAAGGTAGCCAACTGCATAGGACAGTCAGAGAAGTTACAGCAGAAACACCTGGGACAGGAAAAGAGCATGGTGGGCTGAGGATATGCTTATTTGTGTTGAATGAGCAGAACGTCTCATGATAGAATTACCTAAAGGGAAAAAGTCTGACATGTGTGCAGCTAGTGTCAGAAAACCAGCTAGATAGTATTTCCAGTGGATATGTAGTAAAATAACCTTGAATACAGTTGTGATTAGGCAAATTTCATAGAAACGGGAGCTGTGGAATCATGCAGGATCCTACACACACACCAGAAGGACTCTATGCTAGTTTCATTCTCTGCTGCAGCTGCTTCAAAATTCTTAATGATTTTTAAAGAGGGAGTTGCACGTTTATGGCTCTGAAAATTATGCAGCTGATCTTGCTGGTTATGTGGAAATTAATGAAGTGAAGGAAAAAAGAAGTGCCTTAGTGACCAGAGTATGAGAATTTCATAGTTGACGTTTCCATATTATAGGCAATTTAGGAAAAAATGAAATCAAGGGACACTTGGAGGATGTGATCTGTTTGGAACCTTGTGCTTAAGTATGGGAGGTCATAGACATGTAATAGAGTTCAAGTTGTGTGTGAAAATATGGCAAGCAGTAATGCTCTGGTTCAGCTCTGGAGTATCCTCCAAAATGCTTGTGTATTTGAATGCTGTGGGATAACTTTGGGACCATGTGCTACTGGGAGATGGGGCCTGGCTGTAACGGGTGGATACTTGGGGTTTGACTTGGAGGGACTGTGTTAACTTTCAAGCGTGTGTTATTGACTTGTGGGCCAGCAAGTGAGGGAGGGGTTGTGCTAAGTAAAGGAAGGAAGAAGAGACATTGTTACAGTTTCTTCCTGGGAAAGCTCTATCTAGCCTTGCCTGAGTGTCCAGACATCAACTCTTCCCTGACTTCCTGGGCCCTCTGTCTGCAATGCTATAAGCAACTATCCAGCCTCTGCCATGTGCTTCTGCCTTTGCCCACTGTCCGTGAATGGACTGTGTGAAGCCTGAAACTATGAGCTAAAATAAATCTTGCCTCTCTTAAGTTCTAGATGTTGGATAGTCTATCACAGCAATGAGAAAGTAACTAAGATCTGTAGTAATTTCGAAGGGAGGTAGAAAATAAAAGAAGGAGCTCATTCCAGATTTCAGGATACAGGGCAACAGGGAGACCGAAGCTACAGCACATATGTTCTGTAGGAGGAAAAGCAGAAGACTGGAGAAGTGCTAATGACAGGTATAACACTAAGTCTGGATGACTACGCTTATTGTGGTTTTAGCAAATCTAATTTCTTTGGAAAGAATATTTTAGTTTGAGTGACAGCAGAGGCAAAGGAGACCCTGAAGCTGTCGGAAGAGCTTGTCCAAAAGACAGATTTATCAAGAGCTTATGCTTGTTCGAGGGCTCTCACCTTGTGCCAAACACTGTGGCAAACATTGTATAGGCATTCTTTATGGTAGAAGAACATTAACAGTTTTCTTAGAGGTAAAATTAGTATAAGAGGAGAAGGATCTGTGAAAGTCAGACTTGCAAAACATCTTATTAGTATGTTTGGTTCTATATTTAAAGCAATTCCTTTACTCACTCAAAAATAATGATTACTTGCTGTTGAGTTTAAGATGTTCATTTTAGCTATTTTTTTGTGTGATAATTGAGATGTCAAGATAATCAAGAGAAAGAAGATAATGTTAGGCTATCATAAACTTTAGAAATAAGTACAAGAGATCAATTCCACCTTTGTAATTACTTCTAAATTTCAGAAACTCAGGCTAGACTAAAGGACAGGTAAATAAGTCAGAGTATTCTGGAAACTAGTAGGTATTTTTTTTTCAGCTGTGGCCAAATATTTGAGAATCTTTCCTACAAGTTTGAGTCCAAACTTCTCAAGGGAGAAAAACAAAAGAAAATTAGAAATCCCAGATTCCTTTAGAGCTAGGAGTGGCCGTGTGTTCTGGAGAGGGTTCCTGAGAAAGCTCCTTTTCTCAAATAGAACCTGAAAGAGAAGGCTTTATCCCTTGCCAATGGCTGTTCTTTATTCTGCCTGAAGTCAGATACAAGATCTGGCTGAGTCCCACCAAATCTGAGTGTGGTCATGGCACCTTTATGATGACAAATGCTGTGATACAGACACGGTAGCAAAATAAAGATGGAGGAATCTAAATCCTTGATGCTACCTTGCTTTTATTCTGGAACCTCTTATAATCAAAGAAAAATGAACATCCTGGAAGTGACTGTTGGCTGAGTTTTCTATTGCTTATAATAGCCCAGTGGGCATTTCTGAGTAATTGAGAATGTGAGAGAAATAATCCAAGGGCCATAAGGTGAAGAGTTCTCAAGAACAATCAGGACACAAATGAGATCAGGGTTTTCTCTCCCTGTTTTTCCTTGTTTTTCTACTTTGGCTTCACTTTTTACTTGCAACAGAACAACATTTTTGTTTTTTTGATGAAAACATGACAACTCCCACCTCTTAGCTTCTTATCTTGAAGCTCCTGTCACCAGATGACATCTTAGATTTCAGGTCCTCAAATTCTGAAGACTGTTTTCCGTGTTTGGGCTAAACTTAGATTCCATTTCTGCGTCAGTCGGTTTGGACCAGAGGACTAAAATATTTACAAAATTTAATAGCTCCTCCCCAAGTAGATGCGCTTCTCAGAAGTCATCCCAAGTAGGGTATTATAGGCATATAAAACAATAGTTCTCCATTATGATTTACATTAATAACAGGAGCAAAGTGTATTATGTATTTGTGTGGTAAGCATTTCTTATTTTAAGGGACAACATAACTGTTTCATCCTTTTTGTTTTTGATTTTTATATTGACAGACTTTTTTTCAGTGTACAGGGTTAACAAAGTTGCACAAAATAGATCAAATTTCCGTGACGTAATAAAGTAAAATTTATTTCCATGGTGTGCAGGAACCTCTATAACCCTGTGTCTGTAACTTTGCCTTTTTAACTTCCTGTTGGCTTTTCTTTTTAAAATCTAGAATTCTGCGTGATACTAAACTTCCTGTATTTTCCTCAAACGTTGCAGAAGATGTGTGTTTTGCCTTTTTTTTTTTTTTTTTGCTCACCAAGCTGCATTTGTTTGAGGAAATATTTTCTCCAGTCCTCAGCACTGTGTTTTTAACCCGAGCTCTTTAAACCCCAATGATGGCCTACCTCACGGGGGTTTGCTTCGTTACATTGATGTTTCTTATTTTTAGTTTTTCTTTGGATGTTGGACTTCTTTATGAATATTTAATTTCAGAGCCATAGAAAAACTTAAAGCTGTGTCGGCTTTTTTTTCCCCATTGTGGAATACAGGAAAATTTTCCATTTCCATAGTTATTAATATTGCAACTAAATTCATGCTGGTATATGTATGAATCTGTTGAAATCTGTTGTGCCTGAAGTGCATTTCAATTCCATATTGTTGCTTCACTTCAAATGCTTGGTAGAAATATCTGTCCCCGTTTTATTTCTTTTTCTGTTGAAAACCATTGCAAATTCTGTGTCGTTGTACTGCCAGCCGCTGGTAAAAACACAATGCGCCAATAATCACTGTAGTGAAGTGGACTGAATTAATGAAACACATACTCTAGTTTGAGCAATCACAAGGTCCTTAACCAAGCTCATTTCTCTGTGTTTGCTTTCTGGTACATAATGTTCAATAAGTACTTGTTTTATCGAAGTGGACATGCATAGTCTGAAAAATAAACAATGATTCATTTTATCTGTAATAAGATCTATTCTACTGGTTGGATTGGAACGGTATTAGGAAGACAAGATTTAAAGTGGGTAACCTTCAAGAAGTTCTCTATCTCAGGTCCTCGGCTGTTAAGAGATATTTAGTGTTTGTAAGCTTGTGTTACATTTTAAAAGGTAAGAGAAGCAACGAAACCTCATGGAAGGGTATATTATATTCTGATTACCCCAGCTGAACATAATAAACTTGAAGTCTTCCACATGGGTCTCCATACTTAACTCTGTTTTGTTAACTTTCTATATTACTCATGTTTGTACAATGGGCTATAAATAACTCACCATGACTTTTTATTTTCTAGAGTCCTAAGAAGAATATTATATGCATAATTATAGTGACCATAGATTTATGTTGAGGTTAACTAAAAGCAGTTGAGAATGATGAATTTATGAATGTGACTGAAGTGTATAGTGGGCGCTTTGTTTCTCACATTAAAGATATTGTGGGAATGACTATCTATGATTAACAAACAGAATAAGAAATTGCAAAGAAAAAAATATGGAGCCATTAAAAAATAGAGTATTTGTTTTGCTAGTAAATTACTTCCTGAAACCATCTGCGAGTCATAGACTGTTTACATACAGAGGCTAAACACGAATTACTTTATATAGTTTTTTTGAGGTGAAATTTGGTATAACAAGATTGACGTTCAGGTTCAAAATTATTCGAGTATGTTGTTATTTAGGGTAAAATAGCATTTTATTTAACAATTTTAGAAAGTCAGAAAATTATCTTGCATTTAAGATAGTTTATATGTTGTATGTATTTTATAGATGGTCCCATCATAAATACACAAGTTGAAACTTAAGTGTGTGCTCAGGAAATCCAACACACATGACAAAGGATACCTTCTTCTGCGTGTTCCCAATTTCTGATAAAATATATGGAATACACAAATGAAAGTAATGTCAAGTGAGGAATCCAGTGAAGGTTTGCAGTCAATAAATAAAGATTTTTATGGATTTTAATAAAAACCGACCTCCTATTAGGCTATTAGGTGAGAATTTTTATTGTTGAATATTTTCAATTACAAACATCATATTTTAAAATTTTTACAATTCAATAAACCAATGACACGGACAGGTTATGTATCAGTTGAATTGTTAGCATTCTGTTCTGATTCTCCCCATAAACCAGAAGTACTAAGTATGCTAACATCTGTGCCTTGAACATAAAGTTGACCAAAAATAACACTAATGGCTTTTCTCAATCTGTGGTTTTAAAATTAAGTCTAGAGTGTCAGAGTAATATAGACCTCATGTTTCTAACCGTCACATTGAACACAGTTTCACTGAAATCTTTTTTTTTAAATTGGTTTATGATGATGTTTGTTTTTGTGTGACCTCAAACGTTCTTCATGTCAAAAGCTCAGAGCCAGGAAGGTTTTAGCAATTATCTAACGTAACATTTTAGCTTTAGATGTGCAGAAAAGAGCCCTCTTTATTCCATAGGGTCTGAGTGGAAAATGGCAAAAATGTTCCAAAGCTTATTTCAAAGGTGGTGGTGGCTGAAGGATGTATCCTGTGGGGGATTGCTACCAGGAGTGAGACAGAACCTGTATGACTGATTACGTAGGTACAAGTGTACTTAAGAAGATGCTTGATGAATTTCTTCTTTAGATTTCTCTACCTCAGCAGGAGGCTCGTTCTCAAGTCCGCAGTCTCTTCTCTGCTTACAAAGTTGTGCTGAGACATTGCCAGTTTCGGACCACCAGCACAGCCTGTCCTTGGCCCTTTTTTTTTTTTTCTCCCGATAGGGAACGGACACCCTTTGATTCTGCTCATTGCGGTAGGTCTATCTGTTCTTTATTGCCTTTTTATGTGGTCATACCCCTGGGCTTTCTCATCTGAATTACTGCAGGGTTCGGCATTCAGCTCTGACACACACACACACACACACACACACACACACACACACACACAGGCACATATATAACACAGGTCAGCAGAGTGGCAGCGAGCTTTGTTTCAAGAACTGGCACACTCCAGGAGTCCATCTTTGTTCCTTGGGCAACATGTTGTGTTACTATTTGTTGTCGATGTGGTTCCTAGGTGACCCTAATGAAAATGTCCCAAAAGTTGTGTATGATGTTATTGACAGTTCCAAGTCTAACAGCTGCTTGTTATGATAGACATCTGCCTCTGTCTGTGCCTTGATGAGTTTGTTGTGGTTTTGTATTTCACTGGCTGGATTGTGTTAGGTGCTATTCGTAACAGACACATAACTTAATCACTCCCTTCTGGAGCTTATGCTGCCTAAATCACAGAGCGTTAGGCGGCACAGAGCCACTCATGACATGTCGTCTGGAAAGCACTTTTCCTTTCCACTCTCAGCTTTTGAATTTATTTCCTTTTACTCACACCCTAATCTTACACCCTTCATTCATATTCAAAAGAATACTTGACCCATTTGAACTTCTTGATCTGAGAACTGCCTGTTTATTTCAGTTGCCTTTTCTAAAAATCCAAATTGTGGTATATGTACACAAAGGAGTAGAATTCTTCCCTAAAGACTGCCACTCTGTTCACCTGTGTTTTATGTGTGTATCATAGTTCTGAATGCCGAACCCTGAAGTGTCAGATGAGAAAGTTAAGGAGTATGATCACAGAAAAGACAATAAGGACAGATAGACCTACTGCAATGAACAGAATCAAAGGATGTCCACTCCCTATTGAAAGCAATAACGAAAGGAAGGAAGACCGATTGGGGGCTTTTGTAGGAAAAAGGTCGCAATTTGAGACCGTCATGCTTAGTGAAATGAGTCAGGTGCGCAAGGTCAAGTACTGCGTTTTTTTCTCATAACCTAGAATACAGGCATTCTATAAAACCAAACTGGTGTGCTAGTGGGAATTAGGGGGACGGAGAGGGTGTAGCAGGGCTAAAGAGGGAGGGTGGAATGACTGCAATGCTAATACAATGTATATATCTCAAAATATTCAAGCTCAATGTAACCATGGTGTATCACACACACACACACACACACACACACCCCAAAACAACATGAAAGGCTATTAAGAAATTACTTAAATTTTAATAATGAGCTTATCTTAAAAAATATACAAGTAAGTTACTCTATCTCTATTTCAAACATCAATGACAGTGGAATAATAATTTTGGACAATGAGATCTATCTTTTGTTTGTTACCTATTAGTGACCCATGTGGCCATGGGCTCTGATATGATTCTCTAATAAAGAGACTCATCTTAAGTTCATCTGTATGTGTATATCCTCCCTAATAACTCTGCTACATCTAGACATTTCCCCCCAGATAGGGGAAGTAATCAGCTATGCACTAGTGGTCAGACCAGGTGCTTTACTGCAGCACCTGACTTCGAGGCAAGACACGCTTTCAGTTATTGGCAGCTTTGGGGTGTACATGGCATATGTAACCCAGGAAAGAAGACATGGAACTTCGAATTTACGTGAATGGTTAAAGATAAAATATTGTATTAAATATCTGTTGCGATGTAACAAATTAACCCACAATTTTGTGACTTAATAAGTTATTGAATATTAGCTTTTGGCTAAGGGATTTGTGTGATTAGCTGAGGCTCTGGTGGAATATATCTTTTGCCTGTACAGCCAAGGCCAAGATGTTAGCCAGGGATGCCTCATCTGAAGACCCGACTAGAGCTGGAGATTCACTTTGAATGTGCTCCACTCACATGGCTCTTCATAGGACACTTTCATTCACTGTCACGTGGGTCTCCTCATGGGGATTCTTTGAAAAAGACTGTTGTTTTCCCCAGGAGGGAGGGAAAACTGGCACATTGCTGGTAGTGGTCACCTGTTGAGCTGGAGAAATGAGTAGTCTCCTTCCATCCCGCCACCAGAGTGAAGTAAATTAGTATGAACTTGGGAAATGCTATTGTGTTCGCCCTGGCTTCTACTGGCATCAGGAACATTTTTATTTTTATCTAGAAGAGCCTGAAATGTGAAGAGCTGCCTAATATATCCACTGGAGACCATGAAGACAGAGAGGCAGCAGCCATGAATGGGGAACAAGTGTGCATTTCCCTGAACCAGAGTTGGGAAGGGAGCACACACTCTGCAGAAGACATCTGGGGTGAGGAAAATGTGACTGAGCAATGGCGGCGGTGTGAGATGTCACTGGACATGGAAATTGAGGGTGTCTTATGAAGTTGTTAAGGAACGATGTCGTGCACGTTAGTAAATGCTACAACCTTGCAGGTTTTTATGAAGAGATTTCCAAAGACACCCCCATTCTTTGCAAAGCATCTGGGGTGGGGGAGATTTGATGTTTTGACAACTTTCACGACAGAAATTTTCTACCAAAAAAGGAGGTAAAACTACAAATGATAACTGATTAATTTAAATAGATTTTATCTTTTCACATTCCTCCTTTTTCCCCAGTTGCCGTCCTGAGAGAGCCAGAAGCAGCACCGTGGGGTAGGGATGGAGATGGAGAGACAAGGAAGAGGGGAAGATCGAGAAGCGCCCTCATTTCCCATGACTGAAATTGGTATCGGACGTGAGTGGGATTCAAAAGCTCAGTGCTTTGATGTGTATTAAACTGGAAAGGAGATGGAAAAGAGACTGGTATAAGCCCTGAAAATAGTCAAGAAGCTGTGGAGTCGCTCAGCCATGGCTAACAGAGAAGGGAAGGAAAATATGACAGAATAGATTTGAAGACATGAGAAAAATAATTGGAAAAGTTTCCTACTTGTAATTCACCATACTCAATAAATTATTTGATATGAGACTTGGTGGGTGCAACATCTTGAAATTGATACCCCTGCATGCTAGATCATTTCCTAGATGTTCATCAGGTGGTGGTAAGAAGGGGAGCAGTGTTTTCCTGTCACCCTGAGGACTCTTTCCGCAAAGGTTATGGGGGAAGTGGTGAACCAAGAGACTCATGCCACGTGGGTGGGAGGTTATGCTGGCACCGGGGACAAAGGACAAGGTCTCCTGCAATGTCTAAGAGCTGCCAAAAGGGGTGCATGCCCATTGGAGAGCACATGATATGACCTCACTGGTCTGAGACGTGAGCAGGGTACATGTGACAGCAGATGTTGATAAGTAAGGTAGCTCTTTCTGACTTGCTTAGAAATTATTTGGAATTTTTAAATTCCTTCAATTGTTCTACAATGAACTTCTGGTACTTAAAAGTATACTTGTAACTGTTTTTGTAGACAACAAAACAACTGAAGTTTAAAATAATGTCCAAGAAGAAAATCTAGTTAAAAGATAATAACAATAAGAAACACAGTTATCCAGCATCTTTCTGTGTTTTTCATATTAACTCTTTTTTTGGGATATATTTGTGTTCCCTAAACATCAGTGAATAGTTCCTAACTTCAGAATATCTGGCTTTACTTAAACATTTAAAAGTTTGTTTTGTGAATATAGGCATAGGCATAAGTAATTGAGATTCCTGTATTCATTACTGTGGAATTATACTACTTTAAAAAAAGTGATCGTGACATTTTCTAACTTTCTTTGCCTTAGGAATTGCCAGTTTTGTAATCCTTGTTTACAAACTGAGCTTGCTAGATGTTACCAGTCAAGTTTGAAAAATAAGTATCATCTAGACCTCACTCCATGGGGAAAAATAGAATGCTTCTTTTCTCTCTCCTTTTTATTCTGCTCAGTACACTTTTATAATATATTTTATCATATATAAATATATATACATTTCTACAGGAGATGTTGTTTAAATTGGGATTCAAGACTCATTTGTTTCAATTAAAAATACTCTACTAGTAGTAAACATGCACTGAAATGGTAGGATTTACATTGCCGTATGTGGTCATTTACTGTATGTCCCAGTGGTTTAAAACAGATATGAGTGAAATGGGGTTTGTCTGTGGAATAAGAAGGGTTTCTTCAGAAGGAAGAATCCAGGGACCAAATGGAAACCTTCTTACTCCGCTGTGCGTGGTTTCTGTGCTTGGCTCTGCTGGCGTACAATTTTATGGTTACCAGATTTATATCCTTTGAAATTATGGACGTTGGATCAAATCCTCGTGTTGGAAAACACTCTAAGGTGACATTAAATGAACATGTGACTTGAACAATCTACAATTTTCACACAGGTTTGGATGACCAAAGTACAAAATTTCTCATAAAAGGCTGTAAATTTGCTAAAATTGAACACAAATTCCCCAAAGTATATTAGAACAAAAAAACTTGTTTACTAAAAGAAATCTAAACTTTTACTTCTGAATTTTAAGCACTTTCTACAGAGAAATACTTCACAGACACTGGAAAAGAAGAATGTCTTGAGTTCAATTCACAAAGTTATCTCTAAACAGGTTTCTGTGACTATTCTAATGGAAAACAATATTAAAGAGATTTACTATCACGGTGAGAGGACTGTGCAGATGGAAGACCCTTGAAAGTCTGAAGTCATGTGTTAGGAGATACTTAGATGAGTCATAAACTCAACAAGTACAGTTGTCAATTTGTATTAATTTTCTATTGCTGTGTAACCAATTACCACAAGCTTAGCAGCTAGTTGGAAACAATACCCATTTGTTTTCTCACAGTTATTTAGGGCAGAAATCTAGGTGTCGTGCAACTGGATTCTCTGTCCAGGGTCTAGCGAGCTCGAAGTCAAGGTATTGTCCAGGGTTGTGGTTCTCTTCGAGGACTTGAGATTTTCTTTGGTGTTTGTTGGCTGTAGGCAGAACTGATTTCCTTGAAAGCGTAGGACCAGCCGCCTTCTTCTTTGCTAGTTGTTGAACCCCTGTCTTCTCCTGAAGCTACCTAGAGACATCTCTCTGCTTTCAAAGAGATCGTGTCAGGCCCAACCGAGTAATATCACTTTTGCCATAAATGTAAGAAGTTTATTTTGGCTCACAGTAGGTCTAGATCTAGGTTGGTCATGGTCTAGATCCATGCAAAGTTGTGGCAAGGAGGCAACAAATCATGGCACAGGGAGGAAGAGGAGAGAGTGGATACGAGTGGGGGGAAGAGTATATCCTTCCAGGCCACGATCTCAGTGATTTGTCCCTGTTGACAAGGCCCCATCTCTAAACATTGCATGAAATTGTGAATGAATCAGTCTGAGGGTGACTATACACCCTCAGGATCCAAGCAATTTCCAAATACAGGAGGCTTTTGGGGGACATTCCAGATTCCCACCATAACACACACACACACACACACACACACACACACACACACACACACACACACACACAGGTTGCATATTAAGGAAATTTGCATTTTAAACAGCGATTGGTAGCTCTAGCGTGTCTAATTACAAACGTCCATTTCTGCTTCATTTTATTATGCTTCCTGGCTTTAAACTACTTGGGTGGGGGGGACATAAATAATATTCTCTCTTGCTTACATTTGGCTTATTAATGTCAATGCCTAATCTTCTTTGGTCTCTCACTGGAGACTGCTGTAAGGTTAATGGCAAAAATACTGGTTCCAGTTCCATATATTTTAAAATAAAGTATCTATTTTTCACTTGAAAGGTGGCTCAGAATTTTGTACAGAAATATAGCCTCCTAGAATTCTCAGGAACAGGTAAAACACACTAAATTGGTCCCTTCCCAGGGTTCTTTCTTTGTAAAAACTAAAATGTGCCCCTCGATCTTTGTGGTTTCCAAGAGGAGCACATGTCTGAAAATTTCTGAAATGATGTTTGTTAGCAACAGCATATACCTCCCTTTCTTGGTAAGAATCTCTTATTTGAGTGGAAGGTAAAATTCTATTTGTGTATAGAATTTGCTTTAATTTTTCACACTTTTTTTAGGTAAGTACTGAGTGTGAGTACTGAAGTTGGTAGCTTGTAAAATGGATTAATAACTTATCCTCCTTTTTGGCTCATATTTATTGGAAAGAATAGCTTGCCAAGGTTCTTTGAAGAATTCAGAGAAATGCATCTGACTATTTTCCATCAAATGGGAGGTAGAAGATCAAGTATGGGTTTTCTCTTTATAGCACTCTGGCAAGCGACTTTTGGAATAAAGTTCATATATTCCTCCTCCAGCGTGGTTAACCACAACATCTGTTTGTCTCTGTTGGCACTTAGCCATTAACCTACTGTCTCCTGTGGAAGACACCCACCATCGCCCTTAAGACCAAATGGCTAGGAGAAACAAGCAGTTCTAAAGTGGGTTGAGTCATGGAGCTAGTTTGAGGCTAGAAGCATGGTTTGGTTACATCATATAAATTCATCAGAAAGGCAACGAATTTTGTTTTTCTCTGATTTGGGGGACTAAATTATTAATGCCACCAATTTGTTTGGAAGGGAAAGAATCAAAGGGCTTGAATGGGAACATATTTATTTTTATTCAATACACCTACAAGATGTTTAGATTTCCTTTTTGACATAAGAAACATCAAATAAATTTAACTGATTTTCATAAGTTGAAAAAATAAAGGGCTAAGTGTGTGTGTGTGTGTTTGTGTGGAGAACCTATAAAACTTGCTTTCATTTTTCACACCCATGTTTTTGGGAGAATATGTTTCCTGAAGTTGGTGGGTCATAAACTATTTGGAAGCCTAACACTAACTTAATAAGCTTTGAAAATGATTTTTCTAATATATAACAATAGCTCCTACCTTCACTGCAAAATTGTTATGTCTAAAACAGTGATTTGCAGCTGGTAGACAGGACAAAAAACAGCCTGGGAGAGGTCAGAGCCTGGGAGGTTCTGCTGTTGGGCTGTTTGCATGACTGCTTGAAGCCTGTCAAGCTCTACTTTGATCGGGGACTTTTTGGAGTTGGTACCTCTCTTTAAATTGTCTTGGCCAACCATTCCCTGTCCAGCTTTGACAGATTACTTGGTTTCTGCTTTTTTCTTAATTTTTAGATTTTTAAAATATACTGAAATTCTTTAAATTGTCCTATAGCAAAAACAAGCCAGGCCCCTTTAAGAAGCAGAAAGAATCAGACTGCGAGTCCAGGCTGATGCTTTAGGAGCTCCTCTCTGGCTTTCCCACAAGGCACTGGTTTTGGATTTCTGAGGTAAAGGCCTTGAATTTCCATTTGTCTTTCCTGCTAGTCCCTTCTCTGGCTCATCAACTGCCCATCCCACGCTTTCAATTTCTGGCCTCTCCGTCTTTGTCTCTGTGATCTCAAAATGAGTCTCGTGTGCTACTTCAAACTTCTTAGTTACATGATTTGATAAAAAAGCGGTGAATGTTAAATTTAAAAAATCGTTACAGTAAAAGACACATGGTCGTTAAGTTGCTTCAAAATCCTGCCCTCACAACACACACACACACACATCACAGTGTTGCTTCCTGAAGCAGTTCTGGATTTATTTTGTAAATACCTTTAGTTGCACTTTTGTAGCGGCTTTAGCGCCTTGAATCAATTCAAAATGTTTAAATTTCATGGTCACTTTAACTTTGGGGAAAAAACCCCAAGTCAAACCGTGTCAGATCCAGTGAATAAGGTGGATTCTGACACGCGGTAAAGTTGTTATTTGACAGAATTGCCGTAAACGCAAATTGTAAACTGCTTCAGAGAATGACAAGAACAACATGGTAAGTGTATTCGAAGTGAGGGGGAATATTTTGAGGGGGATTATTGAACAGTGTGTCTCTTACTGCAATATTGAAAAAATTAAACATTCATTGCTTTGTTTGATCACACCTTGTATGTCTTCCATGGGCTCCGTCTTTTGATCTTGGCTTCTCGCTGGTCTAAGGCAGGCTGCAGACTTCGCTTCTTGACCTTTGCCCTAGCTGAAGGCACATTGTTGTATTAGAACCAGGAAACTTGGAGGACAAGACAAGGTGGGGCATCTTTCCAAAAAGAACTCATTGACTAGTAGGAAAAACACTCTAATTAATTAATTTGAACAATAATCCTTCGTGCTGTAATTCTAAATATTTAAACCATTTTGAAAACATTGTCTTTCTTCTATCTGGTTTTGATGTTGATTATTTCTAAATATTCCAACATTCATTCATTTAGACTAAGGATGGTTTCTAACTTGGCTCTACCTCTGCTTTGAGACTTGCATTTCATTGCCAACATCTGGGTCAATAGAAAGAAATAAGGCATAGAGTGGATGGATTTGACCTGAGGTTGCCGCCCTGGCTATAAACTTTGACTGTCAGTGGTTCTTTAGTCCATAAAAATTTCAGCTGTATGAAAATACCAATGTATGACTCTGCATGTTGAGCAAAAAGAAATAAACCTAATTTGTTGCAGGCAAGAATACTTCTCTATAGAGTCCTTTCTCCATTCCTTGCTCTAACTTTTGTACTTTTGCTGCAATATTTCCTGGAAAACATCTTAGGGAAATATGCAGAGTCTTGCTTATGTTTATGGTAAAATTTAATACAGCAAAGTGAAAGAAATTGTCTAGAGACTCACAACAAATGGAGCGCAGATCCCAGAACTCCACACTTCCTTGTCCTCACCGTTGGGATTCTTGGTCTCTCTTTGTTCCTTTTGCCAAGGATGACCAGAGCAGAAAGCATCCTCAACCAATTAGTCAAGCTCTCCATCTGGTGACTTTTCTGAGAACATCTAGCGAGTTACAATATTTGAGCTCCAATTAGAGCTTTGTTCACTGTTGTGGGCAGCTCCTTCCAAGGAGAAGTACTTCTGATTCCTTTTCATAGAGATTAAGCTTTTCTTCAGCTGCAAGTTACACATTGCATCTTTAGAGTGTTTGGTCCATTTAAACCTGTGTGAGTCAGGGGAAGAGAAGGTAATGGATTACAAAGCTCCTGCATATATTTCTAATCCTCTAAGCCAAATTTGAATGCTATTAGATTTAGCCTTGTGGAAATCTTTATATGGTAGCTGTATGCTTTTACTTGAACTGTAGAAGAGAACTTCTATAGTATTTTAACTTATATTAAGGGGAAAGTCAGGCATTACAATTTGGTTAAGTTTAACTCTTATACTAAAATTAATGTATCTCCTTATTTAAGACTCCACGTTGCCTAACTACAAAATCAGCCATAAAGCTAAGTTTGTATGAAGGTGACCCCTAAGATATTGCAAATTTAAGTTTTGACTGCTCCAACAGAAAATCAGAATAAAGAAAGTTACAATTTCTTTTGTTTCCCAGTACATATAAAAGTTAAGTTTTTTTGCTATAATATAATCTGTTAAGAGTCCAATAGCAATGTATCTAGAAAAATATGTATATATATATATTAATTTAAAATACTTTATTGTTAAAATACTAATGATCATCTGGGCTTTTAGCAAGTCATTACATTTTTGCTAATGGAGAATCTTGCCTTTATGCTGGTGGTAGCTAACTGACCAAGATGGTGGCTGCTGAACTGGGGTGATTGTGACAATGTCTTAAAACACAAGGATGATGAGGTTTGTAGTATTGGCTGACTCCTTTTCATAAAAGATTTTTCTGTAGCTTGTGATGCTATTTGATCTGCAGTACAAGTTCTTTCAAGATTAGAATTGGTGCTCTCAAATCTTGCCACTATGTTATCAAATAAGTGTAGGTAAGATTCTATCCTATTTATTGTAATTTTTAGCAGTGTTCATAGCTTCTACATCAGAAGTAGATCCTATCTCAAGGAACCAAACTGTTCGCTCATGTATGAAAAGTGTCATCTCATTCATTAAGATTTTACATGAGATTGTGCCAATTGAGTCAGATTCTACTTGTAATTTTATTTCACCTCCTATTTCTAAGGCGTCAGGATGATTCCCTCCATTGAAGTCTTAGACTTCCCAAAGTTATTCTTGATGCCTGTAATTCACTTCTTCCAAATGCCTGCTAATGTTGATATTTGATTTTCCCCATTAATCTTGTTATTAATGCAATATAGTGCCATTAATCCTTGTTACTTTGCCCTGATCCATCAGAGGAGTCATTATAGAAGCTATCACCTCACAATTGCATTTCTTAAATAATAAGAGTTAAGTGTCAGACTTACTCCTCGAATCACTGGCTGAAGAATGTTGTGCTAAATAGAGTAGGAAGATAATGAATCTTGTTCCGCATCTTTATTAGAGCTCTTTGGTGACCAAGTATATTGTTATTAAGCTGAAATGTTTTGAAAGAAATCTTTTATTTTGTTCTGGGCAATAAGTCTCACTTAAAATATTCAGTAAAGCATGTTTTAAACAGATGTGCTGTCCTCCAGGCCTTGTTCCATTTACTGAGCATAAACAGAGTAGATTTAATGTAGTTCTTAAGAGCCCTAGGAGTGAAATGGAAAATGCACATTGTGCTCAATTTGATGTCACCAGCTGCATCAGTGCCTATGGAGAAAGTGTCAGCCCAGCCTTTGAGGATTTGAAGCCAGGCATTGACCTCTCCTCCCTGGCTATGAATGTTCTGGGTGGTTTTAAGGCTGCTTAGTTTACGCTGAAATACTATTTGGTCTGGTCAGCTATGTTACTTATCTCAGCTGGATCTTCCGGATCTGCAGCTTCTGGTGACAGCACCTGCTTCATTTTTGCAGTTTTTGTATTATGAAGAAGGCCTCTTTTTTTAAACATCCAACTAGCCTCAAACTTTCCTGCTCTGGCTTCCTCAACCACTCTCAATCTTTAGAGAACTGAAGAAAGTTAGAGGCTTCTTCTGGCTTAAACATGAAGTTAAGAAGATGCTGAGGGCAGTTTGATTTTACATCTAGACCTCTAAAACGTCCACAGCATCAAAGACAAGAGTGCTGATCATTTGTGTGTTCACTCGAGTAGCCACTTGCATTATACTCAAGAATTTTCTTTTGTACCACAACTTGGCTGCTTGGTGCAAGAGTTTTAGTTTTTATTTTGGCTTTTGACGATTCTTCATCACTAAGCTTAATTGTAGGTTTTGATTTAAGGTAAGAGGCATGTGACTCTACCTTTTACTTGAATATTTAAGACCATTGTAGAATTAAATATTGACTTCATTTTAGTAGTCTTGCATTACAGAGGATAGAAAGGTCTGAGAGGAAGTAGAGAATTGAGAAGATAAATGAACACTGGGTGAAGCAAGCAGAACATAGGCAACATTTCCTGATTGGTTTTTGATGGCCCAAGATAATTACAATATTAACATCACAGACCAGTGATCACAGATCACCATAAAGATGTAATAATGAAAAACCTTGAAATACTGTGGTAATTACAAAATACGCAATACAGAGGTCGGCAGTGAGCATATGCTGTTGGCTGAATGGTGCCAATAAACCTAATCCATGCAGCGTTCCCACAAATTTCAATTTGTAAGAAACTTACTATCTATGAAATACAATAAAGGGAAGCACAGTAAAACAAAATGTGTCTGTATTTAGATACTAATATCTCCTCTGCAAAAAATTTTCCTCATTTTTATTTCTCAATAATAAGAAATTTAATCAATTGACTGTTTTTTCATAGCCTACAAACCCCTAGTCTATGAATCACTCTTTTTATGTGATTTATAATTTTGTATATTTCTGGTAACTTAACGATGGCAGATCCCTGATACTCCTGCTATCTTTTCTTTCTTAAGTGCATCGCAGATACCACGAAACAATGGCAATGACCCTTCCTCCTGTGCTATCCCATCCCTTAGGGTGGTACGACTTACCACCAAGAGGAATTCCACTGGTCATGACATTGACTCATGGGAGAGAACAGTAGGACCCCAGCAGCCTTTCGTACTAAAGAATTTCAAGAGCCTTTGCTATATTCAAGAATCTTCACATTCTATGCTTATGTAGACCTTGTCTCATAGAGGTGGCTGGAGTCACCACTCTGCCTCTCCCAAAGGTGGAGCCACCAAAATATTCCCTCCAAGCATTAGCACCGTTTTATGTGTTTGCCTGTGCCCCCTGTCTGTCACTATCACATGTATTCCTGATCTTGTGACAAACTTGATGCCATTCATGTCTACCTGGAAGTGAAGATCTTTTCCCAGAAAAGGTGGCCTGTAAATCTAGAAAAGAAAACTACTCTTCTGGAAGTACAGGGGTCAATTCAAGTCTAAAAAGAACAACATGTTCATCTGATGCCTTTGGATAATGGACTGTTCCTTGAGGAATAAATGCAGGACAGCACTTGGAAAAGTGCCATTTGCTGATGCTTCTGTCTCATCAAAAAAATGAAGGAAACACGACATCATCAAAGGAACCAAAGTTTTTTTCTAGTAATTGACCTCTAAGAAGTAGAGATGTACACATATCCTGACACAAAATTCAGAATTATTGCTTTTAAAGAAGCTCAGAAAGCTACAAAATACACAGAGATACAATCCAAGAATATTTAAAAAATCAGTACACGAATAAACTAAGAGTTTCTGTGAAGACATAGAAAGTATACAAAACAAACCAAACAAAACCTGGAACTGAAGAATGTAGTGACTGAAGTGAAAAGTGAAATAAGATTTAACAGCTGGCCAAGCAAGGAACATGAACTTGAATTTAAAAACAGGTTATATTATTCTGTGAGAGGAGATCAAAAAACTAAGAAAATTAGTAAAAAATTCTGTTAGATTAATGATACCCTATCAAACAAACATATGAATTTGCTTGATATAGAGTCCAGAAGGAATAGAGAAACAGAAAAGATAGAAGGGGCATAAAATTTTATTTTAAATAATAATAATAACAGTAGCTTCCTAGTAATGGAAATGGGCATCTGAATTCAATGAGCCCAAGGACCCCTCCCCCAAAAAATAGAAGACAGAGATCTGTATACTAGGGCATATTAATTTTCAATTATAAAGCTAAAAAATTAACAGGACTTTAGAAAGCAGAAAGAGAATTCTGACTTGCTACATATAAAGAAATCCTCTATAAAGTTATCCACAGACTTTGTGAGTGGGAAAAAAAACTTGCAGAACAGTAGACATTGGAAAGACCTATCAAATACTGAAAGAAAAGAAATATCCTAGCAAACCAATGCTTTAAAAAGGAAGAGATGAAGTTCCTATCCCAGCTTGGGGGAGGGAGAAAAGGAACCTTCTTACACTGCTGGTTGGATTAGAAACTGCTGCAACCTCTGTGGAGGGAAGTATGACAATTTCTCAAGAGTATGAAAATAAATAACCTCTTTGATCTGGCAATAGCTCTTGTGGGAATCTTTCCAAAAGAGTTAAAAATATCATAAAAGAGACATATGTATACCTATGTTCATAGCAGCACAACTAACAATAGTTAAAGTGTGTAAGACACCAAAATACCCATCAACAGACCAACGGATACGCTAATTGTGGTATATGTACACAATGGAGCACTATTTGTCTATAAAGACAAATGGTTTTGAGTCTTCTGTTGGTAAATGAGAGTATCATACTCAGGGAAGTGAGTCAGACACAGGAGGTTAAATATTGAATGGTTTCTCCAATAAGAGAAGCACAGACTACAATCATTTTATAGAACTAAATGGTGGATGGTGGGAGTTAGAGAGGTAGGAAAGGGTATGAGAGGTTCAAAAAGGGAAAGGTATTTTGGTTTGGATCTGGAATATCTGCCCCCCCCTCCCAATTCTCCTGTTTTTGGATGTTATGGATTGTCTATGGAACCACGTGCTATTGGGAGACTGGGGCCTGGTATGAAAGAGTGGATTACAGGTATATAGATTGGATTAGAGGTGTGTAGTGGGGGCTTACCATGCTTTCCACACATGGAAGGTATGGATCACTGGGACGGGACCTGGAAGTATATATACATATATATATATATATATATATATATATATGCTGCTATCTTTCTCTGGGAGGAGATTGGACTTAATGGGACTTGGTTACCTCTTTACAATGTTGTGAGAAGTCACCTCCATCTCTGCCTCTGCCATATACTTCCCCTGCTGCCAGCTGCCTCTGAGTGGATTGTGACCTACTGAAACTGTTAACTAAAATAAACCCTTCCTCTCCTAAATTTATGGATGTCGAGTATTGAGTCACAGCAACGAAAAAGTAACTAAGACAAGAAGGGCAGAGTTTACAACTCTGACATGATATATACATGAATGAAATACTCAGTTCAATGTAAACATTATGTACCACATATATATTAAAGTGAGAGAAATAGCTAATTATAATTTTTAAAAGGCATTGTAATGTGAAATTACATTGTATACTTTAACTTCAGAACTTAGGAATCTCATAATCATTTAATTGATCTTAGAAATTCTGTAATTCTTGTGAACATCTATTAAAACAAGGAATGTCTCATTCTATTCTTAGGAATTTGAGAGTTTTAGTACAATAAATAAGCAAAATTGCTTCTTTAACATAAAATATTTCTTCAGAGAATTAGTGCTACACTTGGTAGTGTTTCTGATTTACTTATGATATACTTTATTTTGTTGTTTGGATCTGAATGTCTCCCAAAAGTCTAGTGTATTTGGATGTTATAGATTATTTGTGGAACCATGTTTCCAAGATGAGGGTCTGGTGTAGAGGTGTGAATTGTGGGTATGTGGTGGGAGACAGGCTTGTGGTAGATTGTAGATTACAGGTGTGTGAAAGGGGCAGAACATTGAGACTGGATCTAGAAAGGAAAGATCACTAGGATGAGACCTGGAAGGCTATATGTTACTTCTTTCCTTCCTTCTGGGACTTGGCTCTCTTTGTAATGCTGTGAGGAGCCGCCTAGATCTCTGCCTCTGCCATGCACTCCCACTGTTGCTGGTTACCCAGGAATATACTGCAACCTTCTGAAACTGTGAGCCAAAATAAAAATTTCCTCCCCTAGTTGGTACATGTTGGGTTTTTAACCAGTGATGAAAAAGTAACTTAGACACTGTCCATCACATAATTCACATGAATATGTAATATTCATGGTAATAATATAGTGACAAAAATTAATATATATCTTTGCATACTTAAAAATTAGAAACATTTAAAATCAAATAACTATCTGCAGTGGTGCCTGCCTGTAATCCCAGCACTTGGGAGACTGAGGCAGGAGGATTCCTGTGAGTCTGAGGCCAGCCTGGGCTCCATAGTGAGTTCAGGACCAGCAAGACCCTGTATCCAAAAACAAAGCAAAACAGAACAAAACAAAAAACTCAAATATCTACCATGATTTTTAAACGGTGCACTGAGCTATAAAAAATGCACACAAGGTATAAAACAGTGCATTTTTGATTGATCATTGATCTATATTCATGTTCAAACACACATGAGATTCAAAAACTACAAGAATTCAGAATACATGGGAAGAAAATGTCATTTATAGATATTCCTTCTGCACTTAACTTCTGGTGAGATTTTTATTGCCTTTTTATTTTATTCATTTGTTCTTTTGGAAATCGAAAGGTTTGGGGTGTGGCTGAGTGGAATCTGGCTGTCTGGACAACACACATCTTTAATAAAGATGAGCAAATGCCTCAAAATGCCAAATCTTTTCCTTATTCTTTATTTCCCCCTAACTTACAGAGCTATAATTTTCATTGACAGCAAATTTATTTTAAAACTTGGTATATAGTAATTACTTTAAAATTTAAAATTATGTATACAGTAGTTCTTTAAAATTCTACATGTGGTAATTAACTGTTTATTAGCTATCAGAACAATGGATATTTAAAAATGATATATAAATATACATATATATTAATTCTTTAAAAGTCTGTATATATAGCAGCTAACATCTTATTATCAGGTATAGGAAAGCTGGACATTTCTTTTCAATGAAATCTTGAAATCTTAAAAATGATTACTAGGCTGTTGATGTGATCTTTTAAAAAGAAGTTTAAATGATTCTTATAGGATTGTGAATGAGTATGTATGAATTTTGGGGCCATGCAGTTCAATCCAAAGCAAATGTTATGATATTAAGGTTGAACAAAAGTTAGACAGCATCTCTGTTTTTGAGAAATTTATAGTCTACATGGAGCGATTAGCATTAAGCAAATGATTCCAGAAATTTACATTTATTATAATAGAGGAGATTTAAAGGTCTTACAAAAGCTTGTAATGGGAAGATTGATCTCATCAATGACGACAGAGAAGGCTTTCTTTGCCCCTCCTCATTTTTATTAATATATATATATATATTAATATATATATGCAATGCACAATGGCAGCATGGAGTTTGAAAATTTTGCGCACGTACCTACTGTGTCAACTTCACAATCCCTTCCCTTTTGTCACCCTCCCAATCCCTCCCTCATCCTCTCTGACTCCCAATGTTTTGCTCGTTGACTATTATTTATTTGTGTTCTGGATTTGTCATATTAGAGATCATGCATTATTTAACTTTCTGAGTCTGACTCACCTCACTAAGCATGATGATCTCAAGATAGATTTGAGTCATTTGTAGGTAAATGGATATACCTTAAGGAAAGGCTTTCTGGAGAAGGTAATGACTAAGTTGACCCTGAAAGTGAGAATGGCTTTGTAGGTAAGTGGAAGATGCAGCAACTTGTGCAGGTGAGACCACTGAGGGAACGGTCAGGGAACTCAAGATTAGAAGAGGGAGGTGCCTCAGAAATTTTTAATATTTTTGTTAGGAGTTTGGATCGCTATTCAAATGTAACTACATATAACTAAAAGTTTCTAAGTTGGTTTTTGTTTTCAACAAAGCAATCTTTCTATTTGCAAAATATTTCAGTTGATTGACCACATTTTCCATTCACTTTTAAATTGGAGGCTATACTATCACACACACTCAGAAAACTGTTTTGCCAAGATTCATTTTTTAGTCTTCTCAATAATTATTACTTTGTAAGATTTATCATAAATATATTTAGCTACTTATCTATGTATCACTCTATTTACGTATCTGTCATCTATCAATTATCATCTAATTTCATCTCAACCTTTGACAGGAGATTTCATAATTCAGACTTTGAAAGGGAAGAAAAAAAACCTAAAAATATTGATGTTGTTCAAGCTCTGTCTTACAGTGAAATCATTCTTTGGCATTTCCTGTCTGCCTCCAGTAAGTTGTCAGACATTATGATCCATTCTTCATTCAGTAAACATTACTACCTTCCCTGGTTCTCAGTGCGAATTATGTCTTCACACTAGAGAGGAAAAACATACCTGAAGGGCTAATGATAACAATAATGCAGTACAGTGAAAATGTTAAGTACTTCAAA
Source organism: Ctenodactylus gundi (assembly GCA_004027205.1). Classification (NCBI taxonomy): domain Eukaryota; kingdom Metazoa; phylum Chordata; class Mammalia; order Rodentia; family Ctenodactylidae; genus Ctenodactylus; species Ctenodactylus gundi. The sequence continues at coordinate 607,737 of PVKB01000414.1, read as the reverse complement.
ATGGTACAATTTGAGGTTCTGGGAACTTTACTGAGTATAGACGAACATTTAAAAATGGTTTCTATTTGTCTCTAAGAATAACATTTTCCGTTTCCTTTTAAAAATTTGAACTGTTGACTCAATTGATTTCATTTATCATGTAATATTTAACTTTGGCATTAATATTAAATGTGATTTTTTTAAAATGAAAATTTTCTTCAGAAAATACTTCTGTGCTACTGAAATGATAGAGAAACGATTTAACTTTAAGCTCAAATAGAAACTACAATATTAATTTTCAAATTGTTGAATTTCTAGCAAAAGGAAGGTTACAGCTATGGTAACATCCATCAAAGATATGTAAAAATTAGAAAGATATCACAAGTATCAGCAATAGTGAGCGTCTGAATTGCGTTCATTATGTGGTTTTATGATGATGCTTTACTTCATTTATATGAGAAAAAGCAATATGTCAAAATGTAATGAAAAGAACATTTACTGGTTGATGAAAGTTACAAAGCTTCACTTTGAGAAGCGAAAGACCTCGTGCACACAAGTGAATGGATTTTTGGAGAAATAAATATACTTTGAATCAAATTTTGCAACATCATGTCAACAGTAGGAGAATATTTATTGTTCAAATATGAAGAATCAACAGTTGTTTTCCTGAGGCTTTCCAGGTGACAGGAAATGCAGAAACCGCCGAGCCGGCCTCAAATTCCATCTGTGTCAAGAGTCAGTTTGAAAACGTTTATTTTCCTTTAGCGCTCAAAGTAATAGTTCTAAATAATTTATGGAATAAGAAACTATCAGATATTAAGATATGTGTTTCTAGCTCTTTAAATATATTTTGAAAATGCATTATTTCTTGCACTTAGAAATGAACTTGTTTTATTCCATTACTAAAGTTGTGTTCCAACTTAGGAAAATGTTAAAATGGAGAAAAGTACTAAAATGAACTGATAAATATTTTAACAAAAATTAAAAAGATGTTTAAATTTATGTGAATTTCATGTATTTTTGTATGTGGCATTTTGATGTGAAAACTTCTGCCGTTCAAACATGTTTTAGTTGTAAAATATATAATTTCAAGGATGTGAAAATATTTGTAACTTCAAGGATTTAAAAATATTTGTCCTCGGAATATAGAAATATTAGTCCCCTGAAAGATCTCTTCATGTATAAAATATTTCTGTTACTTGTGTCAGAGGTGGTAAAGTTACAACAAATGGAAAAGCTGGGAAATTAGTTGTTCATGTATGAATTTCCACTCGTACATGTTGGCTGCCCTCGCTGAAGGCTTTCGCCAAATGTAGTATCAATTTTCACCTGTCCCTCACTACAGTGCTGTTTTATAAAAACAAAAGGAAGAAGGAAAATAATCGAAAGATTAAATGACTGTCTGACAAATTCACACCCTAAATTAAAACAAGAACACTTTAGCATATCTCATGTACCCACTCCCCAACCCTCACTCGGAAAAAAAAAAATCTCACAAAAATTCTGAGCATTGGAACCAATTTTTGTTACACATAAATATGGAGACCTCTTTCCTGTATCTCTGCTGAAACACATAATCCTGTGAGAGACTTAAACATTATATTTATAGAGCTACAATCTCTTGGGCCAAGTCACCTGAGGCTTTGCATTGGAACTAATGGACTGGCAAGTTGTTGTTTATCTCACCTTGTGATTCCTCTGCTGAAGGCTCTTAGGTCCCTGTGGTTGAAATAGAGCGTGACAAAAGTTCTTACTATACTGTTCGGGGGGGACAGCTCAGCGCCAACTCCGAGGTATTATTGAGGGAAGAAGTCCTTGCTAAGAAAAGCCAGTTGTAAGCGTGTCATTTGCAAGAGCGGAGTTCACTATCCATTTTCTTCATCTATTACCTTAAACATTTATTTTACCTTACTTATAATATTACTGTTACAAGGTTAATTTTTAAATTTAATGTTTAACTTTCACCGAGGTGAAAATAGAATCCTGAAGATCAGGGCAAGAAAAATTCATTCGCACATCTTAAGAGTGACTTACTAAATTTACCCATGATACACAGTGTCTGTGTGCAATGTGCGTTTCTATTTTATTAAATATTATATAATTTGCTTTTCATTACTGGATTTAAAGAAAGACTTCCAAGGAGAACATGAAATGAGTTCAGATTTTTTTAAATCGACAGTAATTAAAATATTTCCTTTGGAGCAACAGGTTTTTTATTTAATTACATGATAATCAATATTCTTTATCTATGTAGCTAGTGAATGTGTGTAAATGTCCAAAGCCAGAAATAAAAAGGATGTAAATTATTTTAAATAGTAAAATAGGGTTTAATGAATATGTTGTAGCAGAACAAATATAGCTCCAATGAGACCAGAAAAATTATATATTCTAACAGCAGAAAAAATAAAATTAAAAGAATATAATTCTATTTTAATAAAAATATATTCAACTCTCTAATATTTTCCTGGCAATATAGTAAGCTTTAGGTTCTTGTTTTATGAGCTTGTCTTCGCTTTTCAGAAGGATTCTTCTAGTGCTTTGTTTCAGCACAAAAAAGGAAAGAAATTCATACTGTATCTTCCTAGTAAACAGAATTTTAGTTTCTAAGTGGAAAAAAAGCTAATTTACTGAAAATCTATTTTTTACAAGCAATTTTGTGTTTATTTAAAATGTAAACCTACATCTTTAAATTTTCCTTTGCTGGGGTAATCTATGATTTTCAGTCCTTTGCTTATAAATATCATATGTTTTGATATAAATTAAGATAGACAATCGTCTTTTTGTTTGTAAAGATAGTGATATCTTGTACTTTTAGGTATATTTTAATGAAAAGCATGCTAATTAAGAATGAACTAAATATCTGAAATCTATTTACTAATTCGTTAGTAAGTTTTAAAATCTCTTCAGACTCCAAATGTCTTTCATAAAGTACTAACAGTGATAAGCAGTATCGTAAGGTTATTGTTGAAATTATAACAAATCTTTAAAGAACATTTTCTTTATTATTCTAATTCTCATTTTCACTTTTGAAAGTATGGGTATAGTATTGCATTCCTTTTTGTTTGATCTGATTCCGATATATAGAAAAGTACATAAAATTTCTATTGTATGTATAACAAAAGCTTCTAAGAAAACAATTTCAAAACAAGAACTTTTGCAAAAGTACATAAAGTTGAAAGGCACATGAGTCTTCCTACTAAATCTGCACTTAACACTTCAACAAGTGATAAAACAATGTTAATTCTAATTCACTAGGAGATAGAGTTAAAACTATGTCTAGGGTTATCTTCTTCAGACATGAGGTAATTTTTCATACATCTGAAAACACTCAAATATACATGGAGTTAGGAGTAATACATTCATTTCCATGTGTGCATATAGGTCAACAAGAGAAACTGTGGCTTGTCACAATAACATGAACATTATGAAAATAAAACTGAAATAAAAGTCAATAAGAAATTCTCCTCTAGATATTTTAGCTATCTCAGAAAATAAATTATCTAATACAAATACATAATCCTGTCTTTGCTAATACCGTTTTTGCTTATTGTTTAGACGCTTATTGAATCATGATTGAGATAACAGATATCACATACCTTGATCTATATAAATTTTAAAGAAAATGTCAAATGTACTTTAAATGCCACTGTGTTCGTGTACTTCCTTAATCATTCTACAAAGAAAGTAATTATCGATTTTATTTTTTCCTCTTGCTTCTTTAGTGCTGACCCTGAGCAACACTGTGAAGGAGTAAAGGTTTTTTTCTTTTTTTCCTCCTGTTTTCTATAGATGACGCTGTTTATCTCTAGGTGATGGCAGGGTGCACCCACGGAATCTTTTTCCCGAGGGGTGGTGATGGATTTACATGGATTCACCCCTCCTCTGGGCCTCAATATCCTCTGTGGCTGTCATCTTGCTCGGTTGGACTTCAGGCAAAGCAGAGTGAAATTATTCACTGTTGTGTGACTGCAGGCGGAGAATTCCAGCTACGGCTGACCGAGGACCGGCCTTCTCCCAGCCTTCCTTCCTATCTCATCTAGCAACCCCGGTGGCCTTGGCCTTCAGATTCCAGAGAAGTTGTCTGTACCGCATGAACGCCTCTCCCTGCTCTACAAGCAAGACTAAGTGGATGCAATTAAGGGACACTCTGCAAATATTTAAAATGAAAGCCTAGGAATTCTGAACTCCACATGCATAGGGAGCTCTGAATGTTTAATACTGTCTAGGAGACTGTGTACTAATTTCAGCTGCACATTTTTCTACTAAAGGTGATGATGTATTCACTATTATGCTAGAGACACCCCAAACTTCACATTGGCTCCTGTCCCTTACTTGAAAAAAATCATAATTCTTTCATTTGGTTGTCTAACTTTTACATTTCCAGACAACTAGTCATCCGAGAGCTCTTATGTTTCTAAATTCTTAGCTTAAATAATATTTAGCCAGCTGAAGAATTCAATTAATAAACTTTATGTTAGCCTTGGGTCAAGCATTTCTAAAAAACAATAGAAGCATTGTCACGTAATCCACTTTTCATTTCTGACAGGAAAAAATGTTGTCCTTTCCAAAAACATGGGATTGTTATGGTGTGTCAAGTTTTGTATTTTCTGAGTGTGCTTTATTTAGAAGTTCGCTGTTCATCTCTCAGGGGATGAAGGGTGCTGGTCCACAAAGAAGGGATATATGTTCTTATATTTCCCGAGTACATGTTTCACTGATGCTATTTGTAGAAATGAGAGGCCTACATATATTTTAATCTGTAAAATAAAAAAATGAGAATATGTAAAAAATGTTCAATGCAATCACAGGTATAATAATAAAGAAATGTAACACTAATTTAATCCACAGTTTGTCTAGCACAATAATTAATGTTTCAGAGAAAAGACTTCTACCACGGATACACTTGATCTTGTAGTTTTACTCCTATTATTTATTTTACAGGAAATATTGCAGTTATAACTTTAATGAATAAAATATATTTTACCTTTTATATTTTAATTGTTGCATCTGCTAATCTTTTGTTGACTACTAGTAGCATTTAAAGTAGTGAAAGATAGAAAAATTTTAAAAATTAACACTTAATTTCAAACTTACAGAAATTTGCAAGCTTAGTAGGAAATTTTGTTCCTCTTGCTCTGTATTATTTGAGAGTTAGCTGGTGATACATTTTTTTGTGACCCTCCATGCCCCAAATAATTTAGTGTGCATTTTCTACTAACACGAGTATTCTCTAATGCAACCACATGTCTCTTTGATGTCAGAAAATCAGTGTTGCTTGTTAGTTTATTGTCATTGAATTCTCAGACTTTGTTTCCCAATTGTCCCAATATTTTTTGTAGCCAAATATTCTTTAGACAGGTAAGAGCACATTATATAATTAGTCATACCTCTTAATTTTCTCCTATTTGAAATAATTTCTTGGTCTTCTCTGTCTTTTATGATATTGTTACTTTTTTGCTACCCAATAAAATGTCTCTTGGTTTGTATTTAGTTTGTTTCTCTTTAGATTGGAGTTTGGCTTATTTGGGAGGAATACCATGAAGGAGTTGCTCTTTGACTGTACATGACCAGATGGCACACATTTAAATATTTTTCCTTAATACTATTTATTTTTATCAATTCACTAATATTAGCTAGGCTGCTCCACTATAAGATTATTCTTCCTTTTTGTGATACCGGAATCAAATCCAGGACCTCTGCATTGAGCTACATCTCCAGTACATTTTTAACGTTTTATTTTGAGATAGTCTTGCTAAGTTGCTATTGTGGTTTGGATCTGGAAAAAGTCTCATTTATTTGAATGTTATAGATTGTTTATGGAGCCATGTGCTATTGGGAGATTGGGGCCTAGTCTGGAGGGGCAGATTACAGGCATGTAAATTGGATTACAGGTTTATAAATTGGATTACAGGCATTTGTAAGGAAATAATTTTTCTCAACCAATGAGGTAGTGCACTGGGATTCTGAAAGCAAGGGCACTAGAGGGAAAGCATTCGAGACGAGGTTCACGAGAGCCAGAGACAAAGCTAACACTATTTAGACTAGGCAGAGCCCTAGGAAATGTCCCAGGCAGCTAAACAGGCCTTCTGGTAGCATTCTGGTAGCTGAGGTGGCATGTATGAGCGCCGGAAGCCAGAGAAAGTGATTATTTTACTGAGGCTCAAAGTTGGAGGTCAAGATGGATTGCTGGGGCTTACTACATCCTCCACACCTGGATCCCTGTGGGGCTGATCACTGGAATGAGTCCTGGAAGGTTATGTAAGCGGCTTCCTGCCTTCTCTGGAGGACCAGGCTCAACCTGCCCTGACTTGGCTTCCTATTCGTAATGTCGGGGAGCTGCCCCCACCTCTGCCTCTGCCATGTACTTCCACTGTTGCCAGCCACGCTGGATGGACTGTGACCTTCTGAAACTGTGAGCTAAAATAAATCTTTTCTCCCCTAAATTTGTGGTTGTCAGGCATTGAGTTACAGCAGCGAAAAATTAACTAAGACAGTTGCCAAGTTTCTCGGGCTGGACTTGAAATTACAATTTTCTTGTCTCAGCCTCCTAACTACTGGGACGGTAGTCCTGTGCTATCAGGCCTGACTATTCCTTTTCCCTTTGTAACTCATCAATATTTTGTAGGAAGACAGCTTGAAGTCCTGTGGATATTCTGCTTGTGTGAAACTTTCCATTTATTTATTTGTATCAATGTGAAATCTTAGTTTTCTGTTTTATTCAATGAATTGTCAGCCATTATCACGTTTACTTGTTGGATGCTCAAGTTATCTCTAACTTAGTCAACGGCTTTTGTGGACTTACAATTCCCTTCTGGATTCTTTGAAAAGATCCTGTTTATTGTTTGGCCAGTTCCTTACTTTTTTAAAACTCAAAATAACATGTTTGTTCTTAAAATTTCCGGCACGAAAGCATGCTCCACCTATATTTTCCCTGTGCCAACCTTGAAGTCAGCTGTTTCTCTAAGATTTCTTCTGGTGAAGGAAACGCGCGTTGGAGGGTGAGATTTGACTATTTCTATTAACTGCTGTTGGTCCCTGGCAATTTGGGTGTCTAAAGCTATTTATTTTTATATCTGCTTATACATCGACTGAAACACATGAATTCAAATTAATTCACCTATTTCTGATCCAACACTCAGAGCTTACTCTGCTTCCCCCCTTTCAGTACATTAGCTACCTTGTCCTCTACTGAAAAATCTGGATCTTATTATCCTGATACTTATTTGATCAATTTCCGGTTACTCACCACTGTGTCATTGCCACTGCTGCATAGATGCCCTCCTCCCATGATTCTGGTCTCTAACACCACATCCTTGGCCACACTCCTCCAGAGAGGCTATTTCCTGACCCCACATGGTCCCAAACCTCACACAAGACCTTTAATTGCTATGCCATTCACCCAGCTCCCCGTGTTTGCTTTTCTAATAAATAAAAGATGAAAACAAAATTTCAGAGTAATTTTTAAAAGTATTTGTGTAAGGGATAAAACTGAACTTAAACTAAGAAATTCTAGCCATATAAAAAAGTATTAATTTATGTTAACATAGAAAAGTAGAAAAAATAGAAAAAAGTATTTCTATGTCTTACTTGCTCTCTGTCACTATGTTTGATTAATCAATTTTAGATTATTTGCCTGCTATTGAATAGTATATGATCTAGTTATTTATTTTTGTTTGAAGGCTTTTAAATTTTTATTTGTGGAACTGACATTTGCATAAAGATATATTTCAGTCTTTTTTTTATGTGAAGACAGAGCTT